>WNWK01000804.1:132500-172500 GCA_009830355.1 Cherax destructor
CAATAAAGCAGGTAGCGAGGCAATAAAACAACGGGCGTGGCAATAAAGCAGGTAGCGAGGCAATAAAACAACGGGCGTGGCAATAAAGCAGGTAGCGAGGCTATAAAGCTACGGACGTGGCAATAAAGAAGGTAGCGAGGCAATAAAGCAGGTAGCGAGGCAATAAAACAACGGGCGTGGCAATAAAGCAGGTAGCGAGGCAATAAAACAACGGGCTAGTCAATAAAGCAGGTAGCGAGGCAATAAAGCAACGGGCGTGGCAATACAGCAGGTAGCGAGGCAAAAAAGCAACGGGCGTGGCAATAAAGCCGGTAGCTAGGCAATAAAGCAACGGGCGTGTCAATAAAGGCGGTAGCTAGGCAATAAAGCAACGGGCGTGTCAATAAAGCAGGTAGCGAGGCAATAAAGCAACGGGCGTGTCAATAAAGCAGGTAGCTAGACAATAAAGCAACGGGCGTGTCAATAAAGCCGGTAGCGAGGCATCAACAAAGCAACAAGCAGCGCCACTAGCAACACCTGTCACATACTCTCAACAACAAGGAACTACAAGGTGAGGAAGCAGCAGGTGAGGTGTTTTACCTGCTGTTGTTGTGTGTGCGAGGGAGGGCGGTCAGCAGGTCTGGTTCCCTGTGGACGGTAACACTGTGGTTCCTGGGAAGACTGGCGGCGCGGGTCTCCAGCAGCGCAGCCAACACGCCGTTGTAGTCTGCGCGCGACCCCGTCGAGCCGCGGCGGTCGCGGTGTTGGTGGTGGTGATGGTGGTGGTGGTCGTGGGCGTCCCCGTCCGGAAGGACGGAAACTTCGTTGGGTCGCGACAGCGTGCTGCTGCGACTCCCCGGCAGCGAGTGAGACCTCTCGCTGAGCTTGGCCAGAGTGCTGGCCGCCTTGGCCTGCTTGGCCTCAATGTCTCTGATCTCCCTAGAGCTGCCATCGCGCGAGTGGCGGGAGTGGTCGCGCGAGTGGCGGGAGTGGTCGCGTGAGTGGCGAGATGGGTCCCGGGAGCGGTGGGAGTGGTCCCGGGAATGGTGGGAGTGGTGTGGGTGTCCCTCGCCGCTGCTGGAACTTCTGCTGTGGTTACGGGAGCGCGTGTGGGAGACCCTCAGGGGGTGCGTCCGTAGCAAGGAGGATCCCGGTACGTGGTCGTGGATGTGGCAAAGGTGGCAGTTACTACTCGAACCCTCAGGCATGGTGTTCCGGACTATCCACGCCCTCTATGGCATGATTCACGCCCCCCACGCCCGCTGTCCGCGCCCTGCTGTCTCAGTTTACCCACACTCCTGTAGGAAAAAAACAACAACAAAACAATCAGTAACCAATGAAACTATGTAATTCAATCAGTAAACAGAATGTAATTCCCTAGTGACACTCACTACCTACACAACACGCTAAGTCACTCTTCTTCCATCTTATATCTCTCGTCGCCACACCTGCGTCTTACATCTCTCGCTGGGGTCACCTTACAGGTCATGCATCACAGCTAACACAATAAAATACAATACAGTATATTATAATCACCCAGGATGTAGAAATGACCAGCTGCTCACGTAACCTCAATGATTTTAAGAACCACAAAACGCACCTTTGGAAAGCCTTTGTTATCTGATCTCCGCTGGTCCGTGCGTTAGGTGAAACTTTGTTAATTGTTCTCACTTTTATTTATTTATGATATATATATATATATATATATATATATATATATATATATATATATATATATATATATATATATATATATATATATATATATATATATATATATATGTAGAGAGATAGAGAAATAAACTCAGCCAATGGTTTCACTTTCGCTTAGGCAATTAAATTTCAGATAAATTCGGCCACTTTTAAACTAATTGGACACTTGCGAAACCATTTATGATTTAAGACCACTTCGTGCCCATGATCTCTACAGCAGGCACTGTATATCCTCTATGGGACGCATACTGTATTTCCTCTATGGGACGTACACTATACACTTTGTAATAATATTGGTAGAATTACCGACAATATGTTAAGTAAAAGGACACAAATGCAACTAATGTGACATTTTATTGTGGCAACGTTTCGCTCTCCAGGAGCTTATTCAAGCCGTTACAAGCGATACATGGACACAGAGGGTATATATATACTCTCCAAGTGAGGTGTAATACTAGTGGTGGTAGAAGTAGTAGTGATATAAGTTGTAGTAGTAGTAGTAATACAATAAGGTAGAACAATCAATTTGCACATGAGTAAAAGGTGATAAAACAATTACATGGGTAATATAAAAATTGGTTAGACAAATATTTCTGCTGGAGGTTGGAATAGAGAAGGCCTGTAGGAGTGTTCCACATCTACGATGTGCTTGTGTTGAATTAGCAGGAGAGACTCCACGCGTCAACCCCACTCCAAACAAAGTTATAGTTCTTCCCAACAGCCAGGTTGCATCCAACATTTCTAAAGTATTTGCACAATCTAACACTAGAGTCGCCATCGCTTCCAGTACTTCTATAAAGGATCTAACCAGGACAAAATCCAAGCACCATGAACCAGTCAACGCAGGGGTCTACACTATACCCTGTGGAGGCTGTGACAGAATTTATGTAGGAGAAACAGCAAGAAACCTTGAAACACGCCTCAATGAACACATTAATGCATGTAGGAACGATAACCTGAACAACGCCTGCGTACAACACCGAAATTCCAACAATCATCTCATGAAATTCAAAGACGCCCGACTAGTAATCAAAGAAACTAATTTCTGTAGACGCAAGTGCCTTGAATCAGCACTTATCGCTGTTTCTAACACAATTAAACAAAACAAAGGCAGCTTCACCATCTCTGAAGTCTTAGCAAGAATCCTCCTGAAAACAGTGAACCCTACCATCACATAGTCTCTCCTGCTAATACCACACAAGCGCATCGCAGATGTGGAGCACTCCTACAGGCCTTCTATATTCAAACCTCCAGCAGAAATATTTGTCTAACCTATTTTTATATTACCCATGTAATTGTTTTATCACCTTTTACTCATGTGCAAATTAATTGTTCTACCTTATTGTATTACTACTACTACTACAACTTATATCACTACTACTTCTACCACCACTAGTATTACACCTCACTTGGAGAGTATATATATACCCTCTGTGTCCATGTATCGCTTGTTACGGCTTGACAAAGCTCCTGGAGAGCGAAACGTTGCCACAATAAAATGTCACATTAGTTGCATTTGTGTCCTTTTACTTAACTATACACTTTGCACACAGAACATCACATGTTGAGAGAACGTGTTTTGAATTACTCTCGATTTCATTTTTTTTTACGTTTGGCTGTCATGACCAGTCTTGAGGGACTGCAGACGTAGGGGTCATTGTGGCAACGTCCTCCAGTGACCCAGCGCCTGTGTACGTATGCAGTTGAACCACTTTGAAATGGAACTGAATTCCAAGAACTCTCGTGATCTCGCAGATAGATGTAAGCGGTTGTTGCTGGGCGCTTGACAATGTGAGTGGAGGATCACAGAAGAGATTGGAATTTAATTTTCTTTCCAGAGTGGTTGCATTGTACATGAAAGTATAGAAAATCTCTTGTGATTTTGCTGCAAATGTTTGTATGGGTCACCCTTGTCACGGTTCTCGTGTCGTCTAGTAGCCTGCCAATGACCGTCTTGTCGTCTAATAGCCTGTACGTATGGATCACCCCTTTCAAGAACTCTCTTGTCGTCCAGTAACTTGTAAATATGGATCACCCCCGACAACGACCCCACATGTGACCTCATAACCCTGCCTCTGCTAGTGCAACGCGTTTTTATGTGACCTAGCACAACCCAACTAGAAATTAATCCATTACTTGCACTCTTCAACGACCTCTTAATGTCAGGGATCAACAGCACCTGCCTCGCAATGTTAATTAATCATTATTTACAAAATATTTTCAGCTTATTTTTTTATGATGAAGAACCTGCATTTATGTTGAGGATTATTACCAGCACGAGAACTGACTAGATATATGATTAGTCGAATCTAATCTTGGTGAGTCGAGGATCCAGTTAGAAGTGTTGGGAAGAGTTGAAGATCCAGTTAGATGTGCTAGAAAGACTGACACATGAGTTGAGGATCCAGTTAGATGTGCTAGAAAGACTGATACATGAGTTGAGGATCCAGTTAGATGTGCTAGAAAGACTGACACATGAGTTGAGGATCCAGTTAGATGTGCTAGAAAGACTGACACATGAGTTGAGGATCCAGTTAGATGTGCTAGAAAGACTGACACATAAGTTGAAGATCCAGTTAGTTGTGCTAGAAAGACTGACACATGAGTTGAAGATCCAGTTAGATGTGCTAGAAAGACTGACACATGAGTTGAAGATCCAGTTAGATGTGCTAGAAAGACTGACACATGAGTTGAAGATCCAGTTAGATGTGCTAGAAAGACTGACACATGAGTTGAAGATCCAGTTAGATGTGCTAGAAAGACTGACACATAAGTTGAGGATCCAATTAGGTTAGTTAGGAAGACTGACACATGAGTTAAAGATCCAGATGAGCTACGAAGACTACTACTTCAGTTACAAAGGTCAACAATAGCTGTATTTAGCTGTGGTTTGTGAGTTATGTAAAGCTACCGTGTAAATAATGGTCAATTATTTACTTGTTGGCAACCGCAACACTTATTTTGGAAACTTCCATTTTTTACCATAGTTATCTATACACTTTCACTGTTCTTGCTTGATGCTTGGAGGCTAGTTACTGTGTACTCACCTATTTGTGGTTGCAGGGGTCGGGACATAGCTCCTGGCCCCGCAGTGCTGCATACTTTGTGTGTGTGTGTGTGTGTGTGTGTGTGGATCGCACTCTTTTGCCAAATTTAATAAAGGTTTAGAACAATAACTTTGTACAGTAACTTAGTACAATAACGATGCACAGGTGTAGCATAGTACTGGTGTGGGTCGTCAAGAAAAACTCTTGCTGCACTCTGCTGCACTCTGCTGCACTCTGCTGCACTCTGCTGCACTCTGCTGCACTCTGCTGCACTCTTGCTGCACTCTGCTGCACTCTGCTGCACTCTGCTGCACTCTGCTGCACTCTGCTGCACTCTGCTGCACTCTGCCTTCACTTGGAGTAACATTCAAAAATGAGTTGGGAAAATGTTTTTGTTTAGTGGGTTTAGGTTTGAGAATAACATGCCTATTATGGGCCAGTAGGCCTGCCGCAGTGTTCCTCCTTTCTTATGTACACAAACTTGGCCACCACTACGTCCACTATGTTTCCACCTTCATCACCATAAACACGTTTCGCCCAATTCATCCCTCATGTGATGTTTTTACACATTCACTGTTACTTAACTCGCCTCTCACTGAATCCATTCTCCCGATCTTGCATTTGCAATTTCTTTACAATCTGATAAATAAAAAAAACAAAGCTATCGTAACCTGGTGGTCCCTCAGGAGAAATGATAAGGTATCTTTCTTCATATGTTCTAGCATTGGTTTTAGTTATAAGATGGTCCAGTTTTAGGTCATCTGACCGAGACCTTTAGCTGGCTTATCCTCGTGTGGTCGTTAGACGTTAAACCTCGTTAAGCAAGCAGCCTCGTAGACGAGACTCATAACAACATGAGTCAACAAACACTTGGAAGACCAGAGAAACTATTATTTGTGTTGTAAAATACTGTTGTTGTTCTGCCAGTGCTGCTGCTGCTGTTCCTGCCAGTGCTGCTGCTGCTGTTCCTGCCAGTGCTGCTGCTGCTGTTCCTG
Organism: Cherax destructor; assembly: GCA_009830355.1. NCBI lineage: Eukaryota > Metazoa > Arthropoda > Malacostraca > Decapoda > Parastacidae > Cherax > Cherax destructor. Next base: position 138,235 of record WNWK01000804.1, read on the forward strand.
CTAGTGCTGCTGCTGCTGTTCCTGCTAGTGCTGCTGCTGCTGCTGTTCCTGCCAGTGCTGCTGCTGCTGTTCCTGCCAGTGTTGCTACTGTTGTTCCTGCCAGTGCTGCTGCTGCTGTTCCTGCCAGTGCTTCTGCTGCTGTTCCTGCCAGTGCTGCTGCTGCTGTTCCTGTCAGTGCTGCTACTGTTGTTCCTGTCAGTGCTGCTGCTGTTCCTGCCAGTGCTGCTCTGTGTTCCTGCTAGTGCTGCTGCTGTGTTCCTGCAGTGCTTGCTGTTCCTGCCAGTGCTGCTCTGTTGTTCCTGCCAGTGCTGCTGCTGCTGTTCCTGCCAGTGCTGCTGCTGCTGTTCCTGCCAGTGCTGCTACTGTGTTCCTGCCAGTGCTCTGCTGCTGTTCCTGCCAGTGCTGCTGCTGTGTTCCTGCCAGTGCTGCTACTGCTGTTCCTGCCTGCTGCTGCTAGTGCTGCTCTGCTGTTCCTGCCAGTGCTGCTGCTGCTGTTCCTGCCAGTGCTTCTGCTGCTGTTCCAGCCAGTGCTGCTGCTGCTGTTCCTGCCAGTGCTGCTCTGTGTTCTGCCCCAGTGCTCGCTGTGTCCTGTCCAGTGCTGCTGCTGCTGTTCCTGCCAGTGCTGCTACTGCTGTTCGCAGTCTGCTGCTGCTGTTCCTGCCAGTGCTGCTACTGCTGTTCCTGCCAGTGCTGCTCTGCTGTTCCTGTTCTGCTGTGCGGGCTGCTGCTGCTGTTCCTGCCAGTGCTGCCACTGTTGTTCCTGCCAGTGCTGCTGCTGCTGTTCCTGCCAGTGCTGCTACTGCTGTTCCTGCCAGTGCTGCTACTGCTGTTCCAGTCAGTACTGCTGCTGCTGTTCCTGCCAGTGCTGCTGCTGCTGTTCCTGCCAGTGCTGCCACTGTTGTTCCTGCCAGTGCTGCTGCTGCTGTTCCTGCCAGTGCTGCTACTGCTGTTCCAGTCAGTACTGCTGCTGCTGTTCCTGCCAGTGTTGCTGCTGCTGTTCCTGCCAGTGCTGCTGCTGCTGTTCCTGCCAGTGCTGCTACTGTTGTTCCTGCCAGTGCTGCTACTGCTGTTCCAGTCAGTACTGCTGCTGCTGTTCCTGCCAGTGCTGCTACTGCTGTTCCTGCCAGTGCTGCTGCTGCTGTTCCTGCCAGTGCTGTTACTGCTGTTCCTGCCAGTGCTGCTGCTGCTGTTCCTGCCAGTGCTGCTGCTGTTCCAGTCAGTGCTGCTGCTGCTGTTCCTGCCAGTGCTGTTACTGCTGTTCCTGCCAGTGCTTCTGCTGCTGTTCCTGCCAGTGCTGCTGCTGTTCCAGTCAGTACTGCTGCTGCTGTTCCTGCCAGTGCTTCTGCTGCTGTTCCTGCCAGTGCTGCTGCTGTTCCAGTCAGTGCTGCTGCTGCTGTTCCTGCCAGTACTGCTGCTGCTGTTCCTGCCTGTTCATCAGCTCTCACAGTGTCTTTGATGGTAACCCGAGATGGCTTATTATTACCAGCATCATCAGTGCCGGGTAACTGGGCACTAATAACACAGCATGGAGTCAGGGTGCATGTAGGGAGCGAGAATATACCTTCTTCCAGACACCTCCCTTTCCTCCCTTCATACACCCTCTGTTTCTGTATTGACTTGACAAAGCTTCTGATGAGCGAAACGTAGCAGCAGTCTTATTAGTTGCATGTATGTCCACATTTCCATAACCCTTGTTATATTTCTTCTGACGTCCACGACAACGTTTAGCCTCGATAATACTAAACGTCACTCTGAGAGTATGCAAATAAGATGTGAAAAATGCAAATAAGATGTGAAAAATGCAAATAAGATGTGAAAAATGCAAATAAGATGCAAAATATGCAAATAAGATGTGAAAAAATGCAAATAAGATGTGAAAAATCTAAGGGAGACGAGTTTTGCTTTCTTTACAACCTCACTTAAGAGCAACCAGCTCATTTTCGACTAATGATTCACTATTATTAAGACTTGCAAATTTCTCCATAACCCTGACGTACTTAAGCTCTCTATCTACGGTAATTATTGGTATAGAAATCTTTTAAGCTCCGGTTATCTGTTGGAGAGTATCTGTTGGAGAGTTCTGTTAGATGCAGTGTTGGTGATGGCTATGTTGGTGGAGAGCTTTGTTAGATCCAGTGTTGGTGATGGCTATGTTGGTGGAGAGCTTTGTTAGATGCAGTGTTGGTGATGCCTATGTTGGTGGAGAGCTTTGTTAGATGCAGTGTTGGTGATGGCTATGTTGGTGGAAAGCTTTGTTAGATGCAGTGTTGGTGATGGCTATGTTGGTGGAAAGCTTTGTTAGATGCAGTGTTGGTGATGGCTATGTTGGTGATGGCTATGTTGGTGATGGCTATGTTGGTGGAGAGCTTTATTAGATGCAGTGTTGGTGATGGCTATGTTGGTGGAAAGCTTTGTTAGATGCAGTGTTGGTGATGGTTATGTTGGTGATGGCTATGTTGGTGGAGAGCTTTGTTAGATGCAGTGTTGGTGATGGCTATGTTGGTGGAGAGCTTTGTTAGATGCAGTGTTGGTGATGGCTATGTTGGTGGAAAGCTTTGTTAGATGCAGTGTTGGTGATGGTTATGTTGGTGATGGCTATGTTGGTGGAAAGCTTTGTTAGATGCAGTGTTGGTGATGGTTATGTTGGTGATGGCTATGTTGGTGGAGAGCTTTGTTAGATGCAGTGTTGGTGATGGCTATGTTGGTGGAGAGCTTTGTTAGATGCAGTGTTGGTGATGGCTATGTTGGTGGAGAGCTTTGTTAGATGCAGTGTTGGTGATGGCTATGTTGGTGGAGAGCTTTGTTAGATGCAGTGTCGGTGATGGCTATGTTGGTGGAGAGCTTTGTTAGATGCAGTGTTTGTGATGGTTATGTTGGTGGAGAGCTTTGTTAGATGCAGTGTTGGTGATGGCTATGTTAGTGGAGAGCTTTGTTAAATGCAGTGTTGGTGATGGCTATGTTGGTGGAGAGTTCTGTTAGATACAGTGTTGGTGATGGCTATGTTGGTGGAGAGTTCTGTTAGATACAGTGTTGGTGATGGCTATGTTGGTGGAGAGTTCTGTTAGATACAGTGTTGGTGATGGCTATGTTGGTGGAGAGTTCTGTTAGATACAGTGTTGGTGATGGCTATGTTGGTGGAGAGTTCTGTTAGATACAGTGTTGGTGATGGCTATGTTGGTGGAGAGTTCTGTTAGATACAGTGTTGGTGATGGCTATGTTGGTGGAGAGTTCTGTTAGATACAGTGTTGGTGATGGCTATGTTGGTGGAGAGTTCTGTTAGATGCAGTGTTGGTGATGGCTATGTTGGTGGAGAGTTCTGTTAGATACAGTGTTGGTGATGGCTATGTTGGTGGAGAGTTCTGTTAGATACAGTGTTAGTGATGGCTATGTTGGTGGAGAGTTCTGTTAGATACAGTGTTAGTGATGGCTATGTTGGTGGAGAGTTCTGTTAGATACAGTGTTGGTGATGGCTCAGTGTTCATCCTTCACTACAATGGATGACAAATAGCTTCCTCATATTGCAAGTATTGACCTGCGTGTTTATGTCACTCTTCTCCTGCTGTGTCTTCGGTATTCAAAATGTGTTTGTTTGAGGGGGAGGGGGCGATAGGAGGAGGGGATGTTTAGGGTGAAGGTGTGGGGTGAGGGTGTTGGGCGTGGGGTGAGGGGTATGGGGCGTTGGGTATGGGGCGTGGGGTGATGGAGAGTTGGGCGTGGGGTAAGGGTATGAGGTGTGGGGTGAGAGTATGGGGCGTGGAGTGAGGGAGTGTTGGGCGTGGGGTGAGGTATGAGGCGTGGTGGTGAGGGCGTGGGGTGACCCAGATAAACACCTGCCCTGGTCTTCTGACATTTACAAACTAGGAGGTCGCGGTCATTCCCAAGGAAGGAATGAGTGTGTTATGGGCAGGTTAGAGTGTGTTAGAAGTAGAGCATGTTGGAGTGTGTTAGATGATAGAGTTAGAGAACTTGAGCATGTTAGAATGTGTAAGCTTGTTGCATCACAAGTAAGCTTCTTTCATCACTTGTAAGCTTGTTGCATCACGTGTAAGCTTGTTGCATCACGTGTAAGCTTGTTGCATCACGTGTAAGCCTGTTGCATCACGTGTAAGCTTGTTGCATCACGTGTAAGCCTGTTGCATCACGTGTAAGCTTGTTGCATCACGTGTAAGCTTGTTGCGTCACGTGTAAGCTTGTTGCATCACGTGTAAGCTTGTTGCATCACGTGTAAGCTTGTTGCATCATGTTAGATCTCAGCCACTCCTCGTCTCCTACAAGACAAAAACATGACACGTGTTGCAGGTCACAAGTTTGACCAGACACACACCTGGGCAGAACCTGTTAAGTTCGGTCAAGTGACCTGGCCAGCAACTGCCAGGAACCTGTCAAGTTATTTGGCAATGGAATAGTCTCTGACTTGTGGGGGTCACATAATAATTCAATCTGGCCAAATTCTCTCTCCTCTCTCTCTCTCTGACACTAACAGCAGTGACCACAATATTTATAAAGACGGACAAGACTTGTGTCCTCAACTATCATTCCATGGACGAGATTGTTAATTGTCTGGAAAAAAAATAATGACGTAATGACTGGAAACTAACATGGATTCCATAATAAAACATCATGACTGCCTAACTTACTCGACTTTTTTAATTACATATACAAAAACTGGGATTAAAATATCCCAATAATTGTAATATATCTGGAGACCTTCCACAAGGTACCCCCATCAAATATTGATGGACAGCATAAAAGGTCTCAGCAACTGTAATATATCTGGAGTTCCAGGAGACCTTCCACAAGGTACTCCATCAAAGACTGATGAACAAAATAAAGCACATGGTATAGTACATGATTCTCTGACAAGAAACAGGAAGAGTAGAACTGGACAGAGGTGTGTGACTGGGTACCCGTGAAGTGGAGTTCCCCGGGAATCAGTTCTTGGTCCAATCCTCTTCATAATGTACATAAATAATCTCGCCATAGACAAGACTACCATAAGAAAATTTGCAGATGACACCAATCAGGTAAACAGTGTAACATTTAAAGCAGATTGTTTGAGTATTGAGAGTGACCAGAAGCAGATTGTTTGAGTATGGAGAGTGACCAGGACACACTGGTGCTGTGCTGGGACACACTGGTGCTGTGCTCGGACACACTGGTACTGTGCTCGGACACACTGGTGCTGTGCTCGGACAGTGGAAGACATGTCTGAGACATGAATGTAAAAAGTTTGGTAACATAATTACTGAAACAAGAAAAGGAATAATCACAAACAACAACCTCGAAAACACCAAACAATGGCTACCTGTAAACAACAAAACTAACATAATGTTAGGGTTTCATAGCTAGATCTTCAAGCACAAAATACCAGACACAATATTAACCCTCTATAATGTACTTGTTAGACCGCATCTTGAATATACCGTCCAATTATGGTCTCCAAATTACATAAAAGACGAAGATGTATCAGAGGGCGGAGACGAGAGCCACCACACTCGTACCTTCACTCAGACACAAACATTGTGGGGAAAAACTCAAAACACTTAACCATTTTAATGTGAAAGACAACTACGAGACCTCTTTCAGACCTTTAAAATACTGAATAACTTCGACACACTCAAACATGAAGCATTCTCTGAAGTGCTGAAGGAGACCATAAGTCGAAACAACAGAAAGGAACTGCGACGCAGGAAAGGCTACTCGAGCGTATGCAGTTTTTTTGCAAACAGAATTACTGAAAAATGGAGTAAACTACTGGCTAATGTTGTTAACGCGAAGACAATACAAATGGAGTAAACTAATGGCTAATGTTGTTACCGTGAAGACAATACAACCATTCAAGAACCAGATGGAGAGGAACTTTACAAGGATGTTTAGTATTCAATTAGATACATCGTTGCCAGAGCATATAGTGACCTACATACTCTGGCAACGATGTATGTAGGTCCCTACATACCCTGGCAACGATGTATGCAGATCCCTACATTGGCAACGATGCATGTAGGTCCCTACATGCTCTGGCAACGGTGTAGGTCCCTACATGCTCTGGCAACGGTGTAGGTCCCTACATGCTCTGGCAACGATGCATGTAGGTCCCTACATGCTCTGGCAACGATGTAGGTCCCTACATGCTCGGTATAAATCTCAATTAAGATTGCTGGGTTAACTAAATTGTTTTATCTGTCAGAAAACTCGATAACAAGTCATAGCGACCAGTAAGGTAGAGGGTATTGTGAGGGAGGACACGAGCGAGATATTGCCTAGGATAGTCGCTACCTCAACTATTTATAAAACCCACACTAAACCCATGTGGGCCGTCATATTTAGTCAGTGAATAGAGGAATCTGAAGTCGACGTATTCCTGATGTCTGATCAGCGGCTGTATCAGGAGAATCAGTTGAGAGCGAGACTACCAAGTCAATAATAGTAGTTAGTAGTGGTAGACGTAGAGGGTTGTGATAGTCATAGTAGAACTAGTGGTAACCAGAAGTAGAAACACTGGTACACTGAGTGGCAGTATAGTAACACCAGTAGGAACACTGGTACACTGAGTGGCAGTGTAGTAACACCAGTAGAAACACTGGTACACTGAGTGGCAGTGTAGTAACACCAGTAGGAACACTGGTACACTGAGTGGCAGTGTAGTAACACCAGTAGAAACACTGGTACACTGAGTGGCAGTGTAGTAACACCAGTAGAAACACTGGTACACTGAGTGGCAGTTTAGTAACACCAGTAGAAACACTGGTACACTGAGTGGCAGTGTAGTAACACCAGTAGGAACACTGGTACACTGAGTGGCAGTGTAGTAACACCAGTAGAAACACTGGTACACTGAGTGGCAGTGTAGTAACACCAGTAGAAACACTGGTACACTGAGTGGCAGTGTAGTAACACCAGTAGAAACACTGGTACACTGAGTGGCAGTGTAGTAACACCAGTAGGAAGACAGTAACAGTACTAGTTTAGTGGAGGTATTTGTACTCCATATCTACCATCCACTTCCATCTCTCCTGTAAACTCTACGACATTTTTTTATAGTAGTATGTTGTTTTCACGCCGGTAGTGACCAGAGAGAGTGAAGGGTGGAGAGAGAGCCTTCTGCATTTTTATCATACACCTACATAACACACTATAGTTCTTCATCTAGAAAGAAGTAGACAGTTCTCAGCAGATGACTTCGTTGTGGACTTCCAGTCCTCCGCTGTCTGTCTTTCCCTTGTACTCCTGTGTTCTCTCCCTCCCTCCCAGGCAGGGGACCAGGCAGGGGTCCAGGCAGGGGACCAGGCAGGGGACCAGGCAGGGGACCAGGCAGGGGACCAGGCAGGGGACCAGGCAGGGGACCAGTCAGCACTGGTGCTGGTGGGGAGGTAATAACATTATCTGGGAGGTCTGCCTCTGCTTGACGCTGCTCCAGCAACACCCCAGACCACTTTCACTATTCTCACATCCTGGCACCAGTAACCCCATCTACCATCCATCCTCATCCACCTATCATCCAACCTCATCCACCTATCATCCAACCTCATCCACCTATCATCCAACCTCATCCACCTATCATCCAACAATAATATATAATCATATAACAACATCCACCCATCATCCAGCAACATCCACCCATCATCCAGCAACATCCACCGGTCATCCAGCAACATCCACCGGTCATCCAGCACCGGAATTCAACATTACCACTGACTGATGTAAGTAAACAAAAGCTAGGACATATTTATTAGAAAACGTTTCGGCCCTAGCCCAGGACCGAAACGTTTTCTAATAGGTCCTAGTGTTTGTTCACTTACATCCAGCCAGTGGAAATATTGGATTCCGGTACTGGATGACGGGTGTCTGGCTCCCGAGACCCTCAACACTAGTGGGACGGGAGATGGAGCCTGACTCCATAACGCTCATTGTCACTATTGCGAGGAGCTGTGTCAATGTGTTTTATGTGTGTAGTTTATGATATATCGTTATGGTTGGTGTTCTGTGGTGTACTGTGTGAGGCTGGTGTTCTGTGGTGTACTGTGTGAGGCTGGTGTTCTGTGGTGTACTGTGTGAGGCTGGTGTTCTGTGGTGTACTGTGTGAGGCTGGTGTTCTGTGGTGTATACACACACAACCCGCACATAGAAGAGAGGAGCTTACGACGACGTTTCGGTCCAACTTGGACCATTTACAAAGTCACACTAACACAAAGGACAGGTGGAAGGGGTTATATATAGGAAGGCAGACAGGGGAGGGCACAAGAAAATGGTGGAGGGGTTTTCTTTCTTTTCTTTTGCCTTGTATTTGTCCTTCTTTATTTTATTTTCATTTTCCCCCTCTGTGTTCTTGTCCTTACCCTATGCGGGCCGCCAGCTTCATTGCAGTGCTCCTTTCCTAGAATATGACTGACTCCACTACTACTACTTCTTCCACTACCACTACTACTTCCACTATTACCCCTCCACCACTTTTTTGTGCCCTTCCTGTCTGGCCTATATTAACCCCTTCACTGTCCTTTGTGTTAGTGTGACTTTGTAAATGGTCCAAGTTGGACCGAAACGTCGTGGTAATCTCCTCTCTTCTATGTGCGGGTTGTGTGTGTATTGTTCCAGTCACGGTATTGTGCCTTTTTTGTTATTTACTGTGGTGTACTGTGTGGTTGGTGTTCTGTGGTATACTGTGAGGCTGGTGTTCTGTGGTGTACTGTGTGTGGCTGGTGTTCTTTGGTGTACTGTGTGAGGCTGGTGTTCTGTGGTGTACTGTATGAAGCTGGTGTTCCGTGGTATACTGTGTGAAGCTGGTGTTCCGTGGTATACTGTGTGAAGCTGGTGTTCTGTGGTGTACTGTGTGAAGCTGGTGTTCTGTGGTGTACTGTGTGAAGCTGGTGTTCTGTGGTGTACTGTGTGAAGCTGGTGTTCCGTGGTATACTGTGTGAAGCTGGTGTTCTGTGGTATACTGTGTGAAGCTTGTGTTCTGTGGTGTACTGTATGAAGCTGGTGTTCCGTGGTATACTGTGTGAAGCTGGTGTTCTGTGGTGTACTGTGTGAAGCTGGTGTTCTGTGGTGTTTAATGTGTATGGCTGGTGTTCTGTGGTGTACCGTCCGAGATGTTGTGGTGTTCCCAATAATTGAGGTACTCGACTGATGGGCTGTGAAAGTTCTCTTTAAATCTTCTGGACTGTAATTTCGCCAGTCTAAAATAGGACTGTGAGTGTACAGTGGTGTTCCAGTCTTGAGAGTACAGTAGTGTTCCAGTCTTGAGAGTACAGTAGTGTTCCAGTCTTGAGAGTACAGTAGTGTTCCAGTCTTGAGAGTACAGTAGTGTTCCAGTCTTGAGAGTACAGTAGTGTTCCAGTCTTGAGAGTACAGTAGTGTTCCAGTCTTGAGAGTACAGTAGTGTTCCAGTCTTGAGAGTACAGTGGTGTTCCAGTCTTGAGAGTACAGTGGTGTTCCAGTCTTGAGAGTACAGTAGTGTTCCAGTCTTGAGAGTATAGGTGACCGTAGTGAACATTACCACCCACTTGTTATAAATGTTATTGCTATCCCTCCATAGTATTGTCCAGCTGTTGCTGTTATCCAGAAAAGTTCTTTGTTATCCAGCAATGTTTTCTGTTATCTAGTTAGTCGTTTCCTTGTTATAGCAACTTTATCTGCGGTGCTATTATACTGTACAATGGTGACGTGAGATATCCTGGGGATATCCCCGGGAGTCTATCAAGACTGAGGAGGGAGTCTCGCTAGGCTCATTAATGTTGCTAGGTGGTGTGTGTAGGTAGTGTCTCAGGTGGTGCGCAGATAGTGCCATGGGGGAGGTAGGGGTTGTGGAGGTTGAGTCGTAGGTGGCGTGGTTGGACACAGAGGACAATACTGACGTTGAGGAGGAGCAAGAAATGTTTGTAAACATTTCTAACCACCTTGTGAAGTGAGTCCTGTACACCCCTCTGCCTCCCATCTCTATTTTCATTCCTTGTTTTCCATCCTCTCCTCAACTCCTATTTTCTGTCCTCTTGTCCCTATTTAATTTTTCCGTTCTCTGTCCCCATTCTCAATATATTTTCCACTGGTTTGCTCTATAGAAAACAAAGAAGGTTCCATTATACGCCTTGTCAGATGTCGACACTCATAAACCTAAATATTTTACAAATTATTACTTTTGGTATCTTGCTCTCAATTAAGACGCAAGACTCGACCCCCAGCAAGACAATGATCCTAAAATGATCAAACTTTCTCTTATAATTAAGATTTCGCGACTCGTTACTGGATCTCCGTTCACAAACTAATTTTACAGTTCGAGCATCGTCCTCAACGAAGCTTGGCGCTTATGTGTATTATAAGGTATCTACGTTGTTAACAATGACAGTGACTGTAAAGAGCTCATCGCTGTCTACGTATCTGACGTGGCTGAAAAGCCTCTGTACCTGAGCCCCCATCCTGCGTGAGGGAGTGTATGACAGAGAAACTTAGTTAGCTATTGTTCCCACTAGGTAACTGTCATTTAGAATAGAGTAGCAACACGCTGCCGATGTGTCCAATTTTACTAAATTAAAAATAAGAGGTGTCTGGCGTAGGTGCAGAGCCTCTGCACATAGGTGTTAGATGGACGATGGGACTTTCACTAGTATCTTGTCACAATCATCTCTTACCAGAGTCACATCAGGTCTCTTTGCCACAAAAACTGGCCCAAAAGTGGTCATCCCACATAGCATCCCTTAATTCACCTTAAACCTCACTTTCAGCAACTTTCTAAGCTTTCAGCATAAATAGGATCCTTCAGTTAGGCGGCCCTGGAACCTAATTACTAGATCAGCAATGGATGTTTTTCGGGCTAGTCAGCAAGGTTAAAAATTTTACGTCTCAAAGAAGTGAAGCCGAAGGTGCAAGTGTAGATTAATCACATCAATCGTCCTTGTAACGTGAGGTAAATGAGCCAGTTGGGTGAGTTCTCACAGTGTGGGCTGGAGCAGATAATGTGCATGGTGCTCCAAAGAGCAGGTAATGTTCTGCTTACCACTGGAAAACCCTGAAGAGATTGGGTAATACATTCTCAGCCTTGTAGAGAGCCACCACCTGTGTCCTTCGTACCTAGATCATACGGGTTTAGCACTTGTATGAGAACTTAGTGTAATGTGTTCTAGCGAGTCAAGTATGTTCTCTGCTCTATATGAGAGCAGTCACACGTGAGGGAGGTGAGGAGACAGGTACACAACTTCCTGACCAGTGACGTACCTTCCAGACGACACTTCCAGACGACACTTTCAGACGACACTTGCAGACGACACTTTCAGACGACACTTTCAGACGACACTTACTATGCATATCAGTGACACTAGCCTAGAGTTTAGAGCAATCTGTCTGTCCCCTTTTTTATTGGGACTAATACTACACTGGTTATTATTATTATTATTATTATTATTATTATTATTATTATTATTATTAGTAGTAGTAGTAGTAGTAGAAGTAAGTAGTAAGTAGTAGTAGTAAGTAGTAGTAATAGAATAGTAAGTAACATAAGAAAGTGAAGAACACTAAGAAAGGAGGAACACTGCACAGGCCTGTTGGCCCATACTAGGCAGGTCCTTCACAATCCATCCCACTAACAGAATAATTGTTCAACCTAATTTTCAATTCTACCCAAGAAATAAGCTTTGAAGATTCTATTAACTCAAGTGCGAGTCCCACTCAAATCCAACCCTCTCACTCATGAATTTATCCAACCTAAATTTGAAACTACCCAAGGTCATAGCTTCAATGACCCTACTAGGCAGACTGTTCCACTCATCAACTACCCTATTTCCAAACCAATATTTTCCTATATCCTTTCTAAATCTAAACTTATCCAATTTGAATCCATTATTGCGGTTCTCTCTTGGAGAGATATCCTCAAGACCTTATTTATATCCCCTTATTAATACCCATCTTCCACTTATATACCTCGATCATGTCTCCCCTCATTCTTCGTCTTACAAGTGAATGTAATTTAAGGGTCTTCAATCTTTCTTCATACGGAAGATTTCTAATGCTATGAATTAACTTTGTCATTCGTCGCTGAATGTTTTCTAACGAATTTATATCCATTCTGTAAAATGGAGACCAGAACTGAGCTGCATAATCTAGTAGTAGTAGTAGTAGTAGTAGTAGTAGTAGTAATAGTAGTAGTAAGTAGTAGTAGTAGAGTAGTAGTAGTAGTAGTAGAGTAGTAGTAAGTAGTAGTTAGTAGTAGTAGTAGTAGTAGAGAGTAGTAGTAGTGTAGTAGAGTAGTAGTAGTAGTAGTAGTATGTAGTAGTAGTAGTAGTAGTAGTAGTAGTAGTAGTAGTAGTAGTAGTAGTAGTAGTAGTAGTAGTAGTAGTAGTAGTAGTAGTAGTAGTAGTAGTAGTGGTAGTGGTGGTGGTAATAATGGTACTAGTGGTAGTAATAATAAGAACATAAGAACATAAGAAAGGAGGAACACTGCAGCAGGCCTGTTGGCCCATACTAGGCAGGTCCTTCACAATCCGTCCCACTAACAGAATATTTGCTCAACCCAATTTTCAATGCTACCCAAGAAATAAGCTTTGACAATTCTACCCACTCATGCGGAGTCCCACTCAAATCCAACCCCTATCACTCATGAATTTATCCAACCTAAATTTGAAACTACCCAAGGTCCTAGCTTCAATAACCCTACTAGGCAGACTGTTCCACTCATCAACTACCCTATTTCCAAACCAATACTTTCCTATATCCTTTCTAAATCTAAACTTATCTAACTTGAATCCATTATTGCGGGTTCTCTCTTGGAGAGATATCCTCAAGACCTTATTTATATCCCCTTTGTTAATACCCATTTTCCACTTGTATACCTCGATCATGTCTCCCTCATTCTACGTCTTACAAGTGAATGTAATTTTAGGGTCTTCAATCTTTCTTCGTAAGGAAGATTTCTAATGCTATGTATTAATTTAGTCATTCTACGCTGAATGTTTTCTAACGAATTTATGTCCATTCTGTAATATGGAGACCAGAACTGAGCTGCGTAATCTAGGTGAGGCCTTACTAATGATGTATAAAGCTGTAATATAACCTTTGGACTTCTGTTGCTAACACTTCTTGATATAAATCCCAGTAATCTATTTGCCTTATTACGTACGCTTAGGCATTGCTGTCTTGGTTTAAGGTTGCTGCTTACCATCACCCCCAAGTCCTTCTCGCAATCTGTATGGCTAAGTTCTACGTTATTTAACTTATAAGTGCTTGGGTTATGGACACTCCCGAGCTTCAGAACCTTGCATTTATCTACATTGAACTGCATCTGCCACTTTTCTGACCACGAATTAAGTTTGTCTAAATCTTCCTGAAGTTCTATGACATCTATGTTTGAATCAATTATCCTACCTATCTTCGTGTCGTCGGCGAATTTGCTCATATCACTAGTAATTCCCTCATCAAGGTCATTGATATATATTATAAATAACAATGGGCCTAAGACTGATCCCTGTGGAACACCACTTGTTACAAGTCCCCATTCGGATTTAACCCCATTTATGCACACTCTCTGCTTCCTATTGGTGAGCCATGACTCGATCCATGACAGCACTTTTCCCCCAATGCCATGAGCTGCCACTTTCTTTAACAGTCTCTGGTGCGGTACTCTATCAAAAGCCTTACTAAAGTCTAAATAAACAATATCGAATTCTTTATCGTGATCAACAGCCTCAAAAGCTTTACTGAAGAAGGTTAATAAATTAGATAGGCAGGAACGGCCCCTCGTGAATCCATGCTGGGTATCTTTAATCAAATTATGGTTATCTAGATGGCTTCTAATAATATCAGCTATAATTGACTCTAGTAATTTGCCTACAATTGAGGTCAGGCTTATTGGGCGGTAGTACTAGTATTAGTAGAAATAGTAGTAGTAATAGTTGTTATAATAGTAGTGGTAGTAGTACAGTAGTTGTAATACTAGCGGTAGTAATAGTATACTAATATTAGTGGTAGTAATAGTAGTTGTTCTTGTAGTAGTGGTAGAAGCAGTTGTTATAGTAGTAGTAGTTTTAGTAATAATAGTAGTTGTAGTAGTAGTGGTGGTAATAGTAGTAGTTGCTGTTATAGTATTAGTAGAAGTAATAGTAGTAGTAATATTACGTAATAAGGCAAATAGATTACTGGGATTTATATCAAGAAGTGTTAGCAACAGAAGTCCAGAGGTTATATTACAGCTTTATACATCATTAGTAAGGCCTCACCTAGATTACGCAGCTCAGTTCTGGTCTCCATATTACAGAATGGACATAAATTCGTTAGAAAACATTCAGCGTAGAATGACTAAATTAATACATAGCATTAGAAATCTTCCTTACGAAGAAAGATTGAAAACCTAAAATTACATTCACTTGTAAGACGTAGAATGAGGGAGACATGATCGAGGTATACAAGTGGAAAATGGGTATTAACAAAGGGGATATAAATAAGGTCTTGAGGGTATCTCTCAAGAGAGAACCCGCAATAATGGATTCAAGTTAGATAAGTTTAGATTTAGAAAGGATATAGGAAAGTATTGGTTTGGAAATAGGGTAGTTGATGAGTGGAACAGTCTGCCTAGTAGGGTTATTGAAGCTAGGACCTTGGGTAGTTTCAAATTTAGGTTGGATAAATTCATGAGTGAGAGGGGTTGGATTTGAGTGGACTCCGCATGAGTGGGTAGAATTGTCAAAGCTATTTCTTGGGTAGCATTGAAGATTGGGTTGAGCAAATATTCTGTTAGTGGGACGGATTGTGAAGGACCTGCCTAGTATGGGCCAACAGGCCTGCTGCAGTGTTCCTCCTTTCTTATGTTCTTATGTTCTTAGTAGAGATAGTAGTAGTAGTAATAGTAGAGATAGTAGTAGTAGTAGTAGCAGTAATAGTAGTAGAGGGAATTACTAGTGATATGAGCAAATTCGCCGACGACACGAAGATAGGTAGGATAATTGATTCAAACATAGATGTCATAGAACTTCAGGAAGATTTAGACAAACTTAATTCGTGGTCAGAAAAGTGGCAGATGCAGTTCAATGTAGATAAATGCAAGGTTCTGAAGCTCGGGAGTGTCCATAACCCAAGCACTTATAAGTTAAATAACGTAGAACTTAGCCATACAGATTGCGAGAAGGACTTGGGGGTGATGGTAAGCAGCAACCTTAAACCAAGACAGCAATGCCTAAGCGTACGTAATAAGGCAAATAGATTACTGGGATTTATATCAAGAAGTGTTAGCAACAGAAGTCCAGAGGTTATATTACAGCTTTATACATCATTAGTAAGGCCTCACCTAGATTACGCAGCTCAGTTCTGGTCTCCATATTACAGAATGGACATAAATTCGTTAGAAAACATTCAGCGTAGAATGGCTAAATTAATACATAGCATTAGAAATCTTCCTTACGAAGAAAGATTGAAGACCCTAAAATTACATTCACTTGTAAGACGTAGAATGAGGGAGACATGATCGAGGTATACAAGTGGAAAATGGTATTAACAAAGGGGATATAAATAAGGTCTTGAGGATATCTCTCCAAGAGAGAACCCGCAATAATGGATTCAAGTTAGATAAGTTTAGATTTAGAAAGGATATAGGAAAGTATTGGTTTGGAAATAGGGTAGTTGATGAGTGGAACAGTCTGCCTAGTAGGGTTATTGAAGCTAGGACCTTGGGTAGTTTCAAATTTAGGTTGAATAAATTCATGAGTGAGAGGGTTGGATTTGAGTGGGACTCGCATGAGTGGGTAGAATTGTCAAAGCTTATTTCTTGGGTAGCATTGAAAATTGGGTTGAGCAAATATTCTGTTAGTGGGACGGATTGTGAAGGACCTGCCTAGTATGGGCCAACAGGCCTGCTGCAGTGTTCCTCCTTTCTTATGTTCTTATGTTCTTATATAAAATACTGAGAGGATTTGACAGGGTGGATAAGGACAGAATGTTTCAGAGATGGAACACAGCAACAAGGGGTCACAACAGGAAGTTGAAAACTCAGATGAGTCACAGGGATGTTAAGAACATAAGAACATAAGAAAGGAGGAACACTGCAGCAGGCCTGTTGGCCCATACTAGGCAGGTCCTGCACAATCCGTCCCACTAACAGAATATTTGCTCAACCCAATTTTCAATGCTACCCAAAAAATAAGCTTTGACAATTCTACCCACTCATGCGCGAAATCCCACTCAAATCCAACCCCTCTCACTCATGAATTTATCCAACCTAAATTTGAAACTACCCAAGGTCCTAGCTTCAATAACCCTACTAGGCAGACTGTTCCACTCATCAACTACCCTATTTCCAAACCAATACTTTCCTATATCCTTTCTAAATCTAAACTTATCTACTTGAATCCATTATTGCGGGTTCTCTCTTGGAGATATCCTCAAGACCTTATTTATATCCCTTTGTTAATACCCATTTTCCACTTGTATACCTCGATCATGTCTCCCTCATTCTACGTCTTACAAGTGAATGTAATTTTAGGGTCTTCAATCTTTCTTCATAAGGAAGATTTCTAATGCTATGTATTAATTTAGTCATTCTACGCTGAATGTTTTCTAACGAATTTATGTCCATTCTGTAATATGGAGACCAGAACTGAGCTGCGTAATCTAGGTGAGGCCTTACTAATGATGTATAAAGCTGTAATATAACCTCTGGACTTCTGTTGCTAACACTTCTTGATATATATCCCAGTAATCTATTTGCCTTATTACGTACGCTTAGGCATTGCTGTCTTGGTTTAAGGTTGCTGCTTACCATCACCCCCAAGTCCTTCTCGCAATCTGTATGGCTAAGTTCACGTTATTTAACTTATAAGTGCTTGGGTTATGGACACTCCCGAGCTTCAGAACCTTGCATTTATCTACATTGAACTGCATCTGCCACTTTTCTGACCACGAATTAAGTTTGTCTAAATCTTCCTGAAGTTCTATGACATCTATGTTTGAATCAATTATCCTACCTATCTTCGTGTCGTCGGCGAATTTGCTCATATCACTAGTAATTCCCTCATCAAGGTCATTGATATATATTATAAATAACAATGGGCCTAAGACTGATCCTGTGGAACACCACTTGTTACAAGTCCCCATTCGGATTTATGCACACTCTCTGCTTCCTATTGGTGAGCCATGACTCGATCCATGACAGCACTTTTCCCCCAATGCCATGAGCTGCCACTTTCTTTAACAGTCTCTGGTGCGGTACTCTATCAAAAGCCTTACTAAAGTCTAAATAAACAATATCGAATTCTTTATCGTGATCAACAGCCTCAAAAGCTTTACTGAAGAAGGTTAATAAATTAGATAGGCAGGAACGGCCCCTCGTGAATCCATGCTGGGTATCATTAATCAAATTATGGTTATCTAGATGGCTTCTAATAATATCAGCTATAATTGACTCTAGTAATTTGCCTACAATTGAGGTCAGAAATGTTAGGAAGTATTTCTTCAGCCATAGAGTTGTCATATAGTGGAGGCAAGATCGATACATAGCTTTAAGAAGAGGTATGATAAAGCTCATGAAGCAAGAGGAGAGTGGACCTAGTAGCGACAAGTGAAAAGGTGGGGCCAGGAGCCATGAATTGATGCTTGGAACCATAACACACACACACACACAAATCTATCATGCTACGGAAGTAGGTAAAATTGTCTTATAGTCAGGTCATGAGTCAGGAACCTGAGTCTCTCTCTGACAATCAGGTCATGAAAGTCAGGAACCTGAGTGTCTCTGACAATCAGGTCATGAAAGTCAGGAACCTGAGTGTCTCTGACAATCAGGTCATGAAAGTCAGGAACCTGAGTGTCTCTGACAATCAGGTCATGAAAGTCAGGAACCTGAGTGTCTCTGACAATCAGGTCATGAAAGTCAGGAACCTGAGTGTCTCTGACAATCAGGTCATGAAAGTCAGGAACCTGGTGTCTCCCGACAATCAGGTCATGAAAGTCAGGAACCTGAGTGTCTCTGACAATCAGGTCATGAAAGTCAGGAACCTGAGTGTCTCTGACAATCAGGTCATTATGCTTACAGCTTTTGTTTTGTTACTAATACTTTTATTTTTCCCCAGACTTTAGATTTTTTCCCAAATCTTGCTTTATTTCCCCAATTTTCTTTATTTTCCCAGCTCTTGCTTTATTTTCCAAATTCTTGCTTTATTCCCCACAATTCTTGCTTTACCTTCCCAACTCTTGTCTTATTTTCCTAAATCTTGCTTTATTTCTCAACTCATGCTTTATTTCCCTAGTTCTGGCTTTATTCCCCAACTCTTGCATTATTTCCCACAGATCCACAGAAATTCAGCGACCTTTAAAAATGGACGAAATTTAGTTTTTCCCAAGATTCTACGCGACGTAATAAAGTGCTGAATGGCTTTACCTCTGAGTGGCACTCAGGAATGAAGGCAACAGCAGGGCGAAACGTCGTCCTTGTAGAAGGTGGTTCTGCAAGGTTCTGCTGGCACTAACAGTAACACTGTTGCTCTCTTGTCTGTGGTGAGGTTGTCCGCTGCACTGCTGTTGTGACACAGCACCTGACTCTCTCTCACTCCAACCTCCTCCTCCACCTCCACCTCCTCCTCGTGGGAGCGTGGGAGGCCTCCTTCAAGACAGTAACCTTCTCCTGCAACTCGCTGTCAACCAGAGAAGTCAACTAGAGAAGTCAACTCACTAAACAACACCTGCAACACGCATTTAAAAAAATATTTTTTCCTTGTTTTGGATAGTGAGGAAGGTAGGGGGGGTTACGGTAGGGGTGGAGGAGGATGGGAGGGGGTTACAGAGAGGGGTTGAAGGGGGTACCCTTCTCTCTTTCTTTGTTATTGTTGTTATTGTTCTTCATTAAGTCACTGGAGCCTTGTAAACATTACACAGTGTTGGCTTCTGTTGGTCATCTGTGATTTGCTGGTCAGCCGTAGCCTGCTGGTCAGGAGTGGCCTGCTGGTCAGGAGTGGCCTGCTGGTCAGGAGTGGCCTGCTGGTCAGGAGTGGCCTGCTGGTCAGGAGTGGCCTGCTGGTCAGGAGTGGCCTGCTGGTCAGGAGTGGCCTGCTGGTCAGGAGTGGCCTGCTGGTCAGCCGTGGCCTGCTGGTCAGCCGTGGCCTGCTGGTCAGCAGTGGCCTGCTGGTCAGGAGTGGCCTGCTGGTCAGGAGTGGCCTGCTGGTCAGGAGTGGCCTGCTGGTCAGGAGTGGCCTGCTGGTCAGGGAGTGGCCTGCTGGTCAGGAGTGGCCTGCTGGTCAGCCGTGGCCTGCTGGTCAGGAGTGGCCTGCTGGTCAGGAGTGGCCTGCTGGTCAGGAGTGGCCTGCTGGTCAGGAGTGGCCTGCTGGTTCAGCCGTGGCCTGCTGGTCAGCGTGGCCTGCTGGTCAGGAGTGGCCTGCTGGTCAGGAGTGGCCTGCTGGTCAGGAGTGGCCTGCTGGTTAGCCGTGGCCTGCTGGTCAGGAGTGGCCTGCTGGTCAGGAGTGGCCTGCTGGTCAGGAGTGGCCTGCTGGTCAGGAGTGGCCTGCTGGTCAGGAGTGGCCTGCTGGTCAGCAGTGGCCTGCTGGTCAGCCGTGGCCTGCTGGTCAGCCGTGGCCTGCTGGTAAGCCGTGGCCTGCTGGTCAGGAGTGGCCTGCTGGTCAGGAGTGGCCTGCTGGTCAGCTGTGGCCTGCTGGTCAGCCGTGGCCTGCTGGTCAGCCGTGGCCTGCTGGACAGGAGTGGCCTGCTGGCTCAGGAGTGGCCTGCTGGTCAGAGGACCTGCTGGTCAGGAGTGGCCTGCTGGTCAGGAGTGGCCTGCTGGTCAGGTGGCCTGCTGGTCAGGAGTGGCCTGCTGGTCAGCGAGTGGCCTGCTGGTCAGGAGTGGCCTGCTGGTCAGCCGTGGCCTGCTGGTCAGGAGTGGCCTGCTGGTCAGGAGTGGCCTGCTGGTCAGGAGTGGCCTGCTGGTCAGGAGTGGCCTGCTGGTCAGGAGTGGCCTGCTGGTCAGGAGTGGCCTGCTGGTCAGGAGTGGCCTGCTGGTCAGGAGTGGCCTGCTGGTCAGCAATGGCCTGCTGGTCAGGAGTGGCCTGCTGGTCATCTGTGGCCTGCTGGTCAGCCGTGACCTGCTGGTCAGCCGTGACCTGCTGGTCAACCGTGACCTGCTGGTCAATCGTGACCTGCTGGTCAACCGTGACCTGCTGGTCAGCAATTATGGGTCACCAGGGTGATACGTATACATAAACTGTGGCCAGGTGTGGGGGTGGGGCAGTTGTGGGGTGGGGCAGTTGTGGGGTGGGGCAGGTGTGTGGGTGCTGCAGGCGTAGGGGTGGTGCAGGTTTTGGGGGTAAGGCAGGCGTGGGGGTTTGGCATGTCGTGTGGGTCTTGAGAGAGATATATAGGAGGTCAAAGATACTCCTTGTTGGATGGTTACGGTATATTTACAGTAAGTGAAGGAGAGTCCAGCCACACCGTCTGTCTCGCTCTTGGGTCTAACACTAGTGAGGCAGTCCGCCTATGTGAGGCTGTGCACATGCGCTGAGCCTCTGACGTCAGCGGGTACCGTGACGTCACACGCAAAGGGACCAGCTGTATAAGTGGGAACAGTGTACATATGATACTGATACGACAGGCAGACGTAGGGGTGGGGCAGGTGTGGGGTGGGGCAGGTGTGGGGTGGGGCAGGTGTGGGGTGGGGCAGGTGTGGGGTGGGGCAGGTGTGGGGTGGGGCAGGCGTGTGGGTTCGGCAGGCGTAGGGGTGGTGCAGGTTTGGGGAGAGGCAGGCGTGGGGGTGGGGCAGGTGTGGGGGTGGGGCAGATGTCGGGGTGGGGCAGGTGTGAGGGTGTGGCAGGCGTATAGGGGCAGGTGTGGGGTGAGGTTGGTGTGGGGTGCGGCAGGTGTGGGGCGAAGCAGTTGTGGGGAGGGGCAGGCGTGGGGGTTCGGCAGGCGTGGGGGTGTGGCAGGCGTAGGGGTGGGGCAGGTGTGGGGGTGAGGCAGGTGTGGGGGTGCGGCAAGCGTGGGGGTGTGGCGGGCGTAGGGGTGGGGCAGGTGTAGGGTGAGGCAAGTGTGGGGGTGGTCAAGGTGTTGGGGTGGGGGTAGGTTAGTGGGAGGGGTGATACCCAGCTTTCACATACAGGTTCAGAACACGGTCTACAGACCACGTGTTGGGTCACCGGACCAGTTGTGGGGATGTGGTAGGGAAGGGAGGGATGTTAGGTCGTGGGGAGGAGAGTTAAGAACCCCCCACCCACCCAGACGACCGTAGTTCAAGGACATTGCCACAAGGGGAGGGGAGGACCTACCAGGATTACCGTAGTCCTGGGTGACAACTCTGACTCTGGTGCTCTGCGCTCACTCTAGTCTGCGCAATACCAAAAAAAATAACAATAGTAATAGTAGTGGCAGTAGTAGTAGTAGCAGCATCAGTAGTAGTAGTAGTAGTAGCAGCAGCAGCAGTAGTAGTAGTAGTAGTAGTAGTAGTAGTAGTAGTAGTAGTAATAGTACTAGTAGTAGCAGTAGTAGTGGTGGTAACGTAATAGTAGTCACTAATATTTTTACTGCTACTTCCACTACTACTACTACTACTACTACTACTACTACTACTACTACTACTACTACTACTACTACTACACTACTACACTAACTAACTATACTACACTAATAATAATAATAATAATAATAATAATAATAAACATAGGCCACAAAAAGAGAAAGAAGAGCAGTAGAAGTCATGTCAAGTGGAAGACGAGCAGCGAGGCGAGCAGTGACAGCAGACTCAGCAGCTGCTGCAGTGACAGCAGACTCAGCAGCTGCTGCAGTGACAGCAGACTCAGCAGCTGCTGCAGTGACAGCAGACTCAGCAGCTGCTGCAGTGACAGCAGACTCAGCAGCTGCTGCAGTGATAGCAGACTCAGTAGCTGCTGCAGTGACAGCAGACTCAGCAGCTGCTGCAGTGACAGCAGACTCAGCAGCTGCTGCAGTGACAGCAGACTCAGCAGCTGCTGCAGTGACAGCAGACTCAGCAGCTGCTGCAGTGACAGCAGACTCAGCAGCTGCTGCAGTGACAGCAGACTCAGCAGCTGCTGCAGTGACAGCAGACTCAGCAGCTGCTGCAGTGACAGCAGACTCAGCAGCTGCTGCAGTGACAGCAGACTCAGCAGCTGCTGCAGTGACAGCAGACTCAGCAGCTGCTGCAGTGACAGCAGACTCAGTAGCTGCTGCAGTGACAGCAGACTCAGCAGCTGCTGCAGAGTAGAAGCAGCAGCAGAAACAAGAGTAGAAGCAACAGCAAGTCTCACACAAGCACTTTCTCCATGCATGACTTACCGACCTCCACCTACTCCACTCTACTGCTGCCTACTCCTCCCCACTTCTACCTACTCCTCCCCACTTCTACCTACTCCTCCCCACATCTACCTACTCTTTCCCATTGTATATACTCCTCTCTTCTTCCCTGCCGCCCACTCAATCAATTAGCCATGATCTAAAGTATACTTAAACGACGCCTGACTGGGAACAGGAAGCCTAGCGGAATGTTAAGTTTCATAGCCAAAGTAATCTTAAACATCAGAAACAATAACAAAACATGCTTGTCAGGCCTCACCTCATACATAGTGTCCAGTCTGCCTCTGAAAATTGCGTTAAAGGAGAATGATAAAATAGAAAGGCTGCTGTAGAGAGGCGCCGCGGACCTGTACTCTCTACAAAACAAATCCGCTGAGGGAGCGCCTGAGTACTCGACCCGTTCTTCCTTCGTGAATGCAGACTACAAGGGGATCAATTCAGGTTTTTAGGACACTAAGCAAATTCGTCACATTCAAACACGAACAACTATTTGATGTTCAAAGGTATTCAAGTACAGTCAATGCCACAAAAACTCCGAGGCAAGAATTGCAACTGGCTAAATGTTGTCATTTTTCCTTTTATGCAGAGCAGCAGGACACAAGAGCACTTTGATGTGACAGTTCCATAAACAATGCAGTCCTTCGATAACCACTTGAACAAGCACTCTGGAAATACCGAATTTAGCTAGGTGCCATTCAGGAACTGCCTGTGGCTCCTGGAACCACTAGATACCATGTAGGAACTGGTTGTGGCTCCTATAACCACTAGATACCATGTAGGAACTGGTTGTGGCTCCTATAACCACTAGATACCATGTAGGAACTGGTTGTGGCTCCTTGAAACGCTAGATATCATGCAGGAACTGGTTGTGGCTGTGGAATCATCATTTTTGCTACTTGGACCACTAATAACGACTGGAACTAGGACCCCGCCCCAACAGAATAGTTTTGAGCAATTTGAGGTCTCTGCAGACAAGTTTTGAGTCACCTGCTGAGTCCACCAGAGGTGCTGATTACAAGACAAATCACTTTCACAAAGATCACAGAGTATCCACCTGTTGATGAGAGCTATTAGTGGTGTTTATAAGTTATTAATGGTGTTTTTGAGAGCTATTGGTGGTGTCTGTGAGTTATTGGTGTTTTTAAGATGGTCCTCCATGGCGTGTTGGAGATGGTGAAGCAACAGTGGCTGTGTTTCATGGGTGTTTCGTCTTTTGGGAAAATTCCCTATCAATATACCATGGATAAGTTACCTTGCGCAGTCACGTAAACAAAGGTTATCAGAAACATAGTTGTGTGTGAAGTTCAGTAGTGAATGGTTGTTGTGGTTGTCGCCAGGTGAGGCTCCACTTCACCTCCACTTGTGAAGTTCAGTCGTGAATGGTTGTTGTGGTTGTCGCCAGGTGAGGCTCCACTTCAGCTCCACTTGTGAAGTTCAGTCGTGAATGGTTGTTGTGGTTGTCGCCAGGTGAGGCTCCACTTCACCTCCACTTGTGAAGTTCAGTCGTGAATGGTTGTTGTGGTTGTCGCCAGGTGAGGCTCCACTTCAGCTCCACTTGTGAAGTTCAGTCGTGAATGGTTGTTGTGGTTGTCGCCAGGTGAGGCTCCACTTCACCTCCACTTGTGAAGTTCAGTCGTGAATGGTTGTTGTGGTTGTCGCCAGGTGAGGCTAAACTTCACCTCCACTTGTGAAGTTCAGTCGTGAATGGTTGTTGTGTTTGTCGCCAGGTGAGGCTCCACTTCACCTCCACTTGTGAAGTTCAGTCGTGAATGGTTGTTGTGGTTGTCGCCAGGTGAGGCTCCACTTCACCTCCACTTGTGAAGTTCAGACGTGAATGGTTGTTGTGGTTGTCGCCAGGTGAGGCTCCACTTCACCTTCACTTGTGAAGTTCAGTCGTGAATGGTTGTTGTGGTTGTCGCCAGGTGAGGCTCCACTTCACCTCCACTTGTGAAGTTCAGTCGTGAATGGTTGTTGTGGTTGTCGCCAGGTGAGGCTCCACTTCACCTCCACTTGTGAAGTTCAGTCGTGAATGGTTGTTGTGGTTGTCGCCAGGTGAGGCTCCACTTCACCTCCACTTGTGAAGTTCAGTCGTGAATGGTTGTTGTGGTTGTCGCCAGGTGAGGCTCCACTTCACCTCCACTTGTGAAGTTCAGTCGTGAATGGTTGTTGTGGTTGTCGCCAGGTGAGGCTCCACTTTCAGAAACTTACATTCTAAATTTTAACGTAGCTTGCTACCAGGTGTCACTTACCTCCACTTTGAATTAGTCGTTAATGTTTTGGGGTAGGGGCGCAGGGGCATCAGGGGCAGCGCCACTGGAGTCAGGGCAAGTGGTTGTTGGGGGCAGGTGAGGCCACTCAGGACAGGGGTTTAAATCTTACGACACAGCTTGACCTGGTGACTGTACTCTGACCACAAGCTAAGGTACCATCATAGGGGGAGGGGATGGGGCAGCAAATTACTGCCCAGTACAGAGACAGGTGCATGGCAGGTTAGATTTGGAAGGCAGGGTTGAGCCCTCTTGGTCTCTCCTGTGCTCTGGCTCAGCCTTCAACAGAATAATGTTGTGTGTGTGTGTGTGTACTCACCTAATTGTACTCACCTAATTGTGGTTGCAGGGGTCGAGACTCAGCTCCTGGCCCCGCCTCTTCGCTGTCCGCTACTGGGTCTCTGCTCTCCCTGCTCCATGAGCTTTATCATACCTTGTCTTAAAACTATGTATGGTTCCTGCCTCCACTATATCTTTCTCTAGACTATTCCACTTCCTGACTACTCTGTGGCTGAAGAAATGCTTCCTAACATCCCTTTGACTCATCTGAGTCTTCAGCTTCCAGTTGTGTCCCCTTGTTTCTGTGTTCTCTCTCTGGAACATCCTGTCACTGTCTACCTTGTCGATTCCCTGCAGTATTTTGTATGTCGTTATCATGTCTCCTCTGACCCTTCTTTCCTCCAGTGTTGTTAGTCCTATTTCCCTCAACCTTTCTTCATAGGACAGTCCCCTGAGTTGTGGAACTAACCTTGTCGCAAACCTTTGCACTTTCTCTAGTTTCTTTACGTGCTTGACCAGGTGTGGGTTCCAGACTGGTGCTGCATATTCTAGTATGGGCCTGACGTACACGGTGTACAGTGTCTTGAACGATTCCTTGTGTGTGTATGTGTCTGTGTGTACTCACCTATATATGGTTGCAGGGGTCGATTCACAGCTCATGGCCCCGCCTCTTCGCTAGCCGCTACTAGGTCACTCTCCCCGTTCCTAGAGCTTTATCATACATCTTCTTAAAGCTATGTATGGAACTTACCTCCACTACATCACTTTCCAGACTATTCCACTTTCTGACAATTCTATGGCTGAAGAAATACTTCCTAACATCCCTGTGACTCGTCTGAGGAGTCTTCAACTTCCAGTTGTGACCCCTTGTTGCAGTGTCCCATCTCTAGAACATCCTGTCCCTATCCACCTTGTCAATCCGTCTCAGTATTTTATATGTCGTTTTCAGGTCCCCCCTATCCCTCCTGTCCTCCAGTATCGTCAGGTGTGTGTGTGTGTTTTCAGATTCTGACTCACCGCGAGTAGCGAGTCACAGACTCACCGCGAGTAGCGAGTCACATACTCACCGCTAGTAGCGAGTCACATACTCACCGCGAGTAGCGAGTCACTGACTCACCGCGAGTAGCGAGTCACTGACTCACCGCGAGTAGCGAGTCACAGACTCACCGCTAGTAGCGAGTCACATACTCACCGCTAGTAGCGAGTCACATACTCACCGCGAGTAGCGAGTCACTGACTCACCGCGAGTAGCGAGTCACAGACTCACCGCGAGTAGCGAGCGACAGACTCACTGCGAGTAGCGAGTCACTGACTCACCGCGAGTAGCGAGTCACAGACTCACCGCGAGTAGCGAGTCACTGACTCACCGCGAGTAGCGAGTCACTGACTCACCGCGAGTAGCGAGTCACTGACTCACCGCGAGTAGCGAGTCACTGACTCACCGCGAGTAGCGAGTCACTGACTCACCGCGAGTAGCGAGTCACAGACTCACCGCGAGTAGCGAGCGACAGACTCACCGCGAGTAGCGAGTCACATACCGCGAGTAGCGAGTCACAGACTCACCGCGAGTAGCGAGTCACTAACTCACCGCGAGTAGCGAGTCTTCAGATAACCTTGGAAAGACCTGCTGAGGTGAATCAACTTTCTCTCCTCTTTGGGTACTTTCTCTGTCCGATACTTTCCTTGTCTATAGCTAGGCTGCCTTGTGTGTGTACTCACCTATATGTACTCACTTATATGTGGTTGCAGGGGTCGATTCACAGCTCCTGGCCCCGCCTCTTTGCTGGTCGCTACTAGGTCCACTCCTGGCTTCGAAATCCTGACTGTACCTCTTCTTAAAGCGATGTATGGATCGTGCCTCTACCACGCCACTCTCCAGGTCGTTCCACTTCCTGACTACTCTAAGGCTGAAAAAATACTTCCTAACATCCATATGACTCATCTGAATTTTCAATTTCCAATTGTGTCCTCGTGTTCCTATTTCCCCTCTCTCAAACAGTATGTCCCTATTCACCGTCACTTCCTCTCAGTACTTTGTAGGTTGTTATCATATCACCCCCTACTCCTGTCCTCCAGTGTCATTAGGCTGAGTTTCCTTAACCTCTCCTCATAAGACATACCCCTTAGCTCCGGGACTAATCTCGTTACAAACCTCTATACTTTCTCCAATTTCTTGACATACTTGACCAGGTGTGGGTTCCATACTGGTGCTGCATACTCCAGTATGGGGCTGACGTACATCGTACACAGTGTCGTGAATGACTCCTTACTTAAAAAATTGTTATAATCATAACCATATTTTTTAAAGGGGGACCGGTAAGCCAGCCGAAGGCCTCGGTCAGATCACCAAAAGCTCCAGCTGTGGGTCATCATATGATTAAGACTCGCGTCAGGAAACATTTGTCCTGTTTCCTAACAAACCTTACCTCTCCTAACCTAACCTAACCTTACCTAACCTAACCTAACCTTACCTAACCTAACCTAACCTAACCTAACCTAACCTAACCTAACCTAACCTATCTTAGATGTCTAAAAGATAGTCTTAGAGTTGCCACACGCGCATTTACTTTAACAGTTATTTGGTTGATGTGCGCCTCAGGTGATATGCTCTGTACATTACTCACCCCAGTGTCCTTCTCCATGAGTGAGGTTTCAAGCCTTTGTCCCCAGAACCTATACTCCGTCTGCGGTCTTATTTGCCCTTCCCCAAACTTCATAACTTTGCACTTGCTGGGGTTAAACTCCAGGAGCCACTTGTCTGACAGACCTACAGTCTGTCCAAACCCGTCTACAGCCTTTCCTGGGCCACGTCTGCTTGTATTCTTCTCATTAGTTTCACATAGTAATAATAATAATAATAATAATAATAATAATAATAATAATAATAATAATAATATCTTTATTTACTACAAGTACATGTACAAGGTATACAGGCCTAGCTGACATCAATGACATACTACTATATAGAAAGCCACTTGTTATGTTGAGCATTTTGGGTAAATTAGGTCAATGTCCAAGGATGCGACCCACACCAGTCGACTAACACCCAGGTACCCATTTTACTGATGGGTGAACATAGACAACCGTTGTAAGGAAACACGCCCAATGCTTCCCCCCCTCCCTTCGCCGGAAATCGAACCCGGACCCTCACTGTGTGAGGCGAGAGCTTTTGCCACCAGGCCACGTGGCACCGTCCACCCATGAACACTGACACCTCTTACTCTGTTCCTTCCGTCATATCATTCAAGTATACAAGAAACAATACTAGACCTAAGATGATCTGTGTGTGTTAGTTACCATTTTGTCCTAGGCACATGTCGATTTGACACTAGGCCTGTTGTATGTATGTGTGTGAGTGTGTGTGTGTGTAAGGAAACACTTCGAAATGTTTCCGCCCCGTCGGGAATAGAACCCGGGCCCTCCGTGCGTGATGCGAGAGCTTTACCACTAGGCCACCGGGGCTGTGTGTGTGTGTGTGTGTGTGTGTGTGTGTGTGTGTGTGTGTGTGTGTCGCCCACCATTATTATCGACGTTTCGCCCGCACAGTGCCATCTGTCAGTACCTCATAACATTACAACACACATTAATTACTGGATAATTAATTTCCTTTAATAATTTCACTATGCTGCACACCATTGACCTTTAGTAAGTTCTAATTCAGTTCACTGTTGTGTTACAAGTTCTAACCCAGTTCACTGTTGTGTTACAAGTTCTAACCCAGTTCACTGTTGTGTTACAAGTTCTAACCCAGTTCACTGTTGTGTTACAAGTTCTAACCCAGTTCACTGTTGTGTTACAAGTTCTAACCCAGTTCACTGTTGTGTTACAAGTTCTAACCCAGTTCACTGTTGTGTTACAATGTTCTCAACCCTAGTTACACTGTTGTTCAAGTACCCAGTCACTACAAGTTCTAACCCAGTTCACTGTTGTGTTACAAGTTCTCATATCCATTCACTGTTGCGTACAAGTTCTAACCCAGTTCACTGTTGTGTTACAAGTTCTAACCCAGTTCACTGTTGTGTTACAAGTTCTAACCCAGTTCACAGGAAGTTTGTTCCTCTATAAATTGCTTCGAGTTTTTAGTCTAAGATCTCAAACATTTCTTCCCGTGTTTTATCTGTTTTATTACCAAACATAATAACCTGAGTGTCTGTGTTTATTTTTCAGCTTCACGTCTTTTTTTTTTATTCCTCAATAGAAGACTTGTTGCTTCTGACTTGCGACTTTATTTTATTATCAACTATTTTATGTTTAAAATAAACCACATTGTGGAATTTACCACCTTTTTTATTATCAACTGTTTAATTATTAATATATATACAATATATATATATATATATATATAATATATATATATATATATATATATATATATATATATATATATATATATATATATATATATATATATATATATATATATATATACAGCCTCTCCTCACTTAACGACGGTTAAATGATTTCGTCGCTAATCGAGGAATCACCCCTTAATATATATATATTGTGTGTGTGTTTGTAATTATTTCCCTGAACAGCGAAATATTTGCAAACATTTATCTTAGGTAGGAGGAGACTCGACCCTACGAGTTTTGGGTCAGAATACGCAGTACTAGACACACCATGCCAGACTAGACAATACTTTGGAGCCCAGCTAAACTAAGCGGTGGATCCCAAAGCTCATCAAAGGTTTGAGTCACTGTATTACTCTGTTGTGTCTGTTATGTTACTGTCCCACTCTGTTGCATCTGTTATGTCACTATTGAGTCTGTTGTTTCTGTTATGCCATTCTGTTGTGTCTGTTATGTTACTGTGTCACTGTTGTGTCACCTGTGTCACTGTTGTGTATGCTATGTCATTGTTGTGTCTGTGTCACTGTTGTGTCTATTGTGTCAATCTGTTGTGTCACTATTGTGTCACTGTTGTCTGTTGTGTCACTGCTCTGTGTCAAGTACATGATGGAGCTGATGGGTTACCTTGACACCGCCAGTGTCTCCAGTGACTGCTGTGTCAGGTGCCTTCTGGCACTGCCAGAACATACAGAGCACCGCTGCTGTGTATTACAAAACAACACTGTATAATACACTGCACTACTAAACAATACTGAATGGGATCAATCCTCCACCACTCCCCGTGTTGAATGATCCACACGCGGAGGGTGGATCAAGCCTCCACCATTCCCCGTGTTGAATGATCCACACGCGGAAGATGGATCAATTTTCCACCACTCCCCGTGTTGAATGATCCACACACGGAAGATGGATCAAGCCTCCACCACTCCCCGTGTTGAATGATCCACACACGGAAGATGGATCAAGCCTCCACCACTCCCCGTGTTGAATGATCCACACACGGAAGATGGATCAAGCCTCCACCACTCCCCGTGTTGAATGATCCACACACGGAAGATGGATCAAGCCTCCACCACTCCTTGCGTTGAATGATCCACATTTTTTATACATTATACTCCACTGTGAACTCCCTATAACTCAAACTATGACCAGAGAAAGTAAAAAAAAAAAAATATCTTAACATATTACTCAGCTGACTGACGATATCTGAGTTTTCTTTTGTATTGCTATATTGTTGTCTGCGCGCACAGACAGAAGACGGTAGGTCATAAACAGCGAAATATCAACGTTAAATCGACAGCTGCGATCTTATGTGTCAGGATACAGATGTGGTCAACGATACGTGGAGGTAAGCCGGCTTACAACACAGCCCGACGCAAGACCAGTTGAAAAAAAAGACTGCAGTTTGGATCATGAACATTAAGAGGATTATAACCTTGACTCACCGGATGAAAGATGGACTGGACAACAGCTGCGGCTGGCAGCAACAGCTTGCTGGATCTTCCAGGAGTCAGTGTGTGTGTGATTTAGGGTCCTGGACCCAGCAATCCAACATTACCCTGTAAGACACAACTTATGCTCTCTCACTCTCTTACTCAAGGTTTTACAAGGTTATTAAAGGTCCCGAGCTTTATTTACAAGCCAAGAGCTGTTACCTACATCAGCTCATTTTAAAGCTCTTTTATTGTTATGAGACAAATAGGGAACAAGGTGAAGTTGGAGTCATCTGTGGACCATCACTTTCATTTGCTCAACAGACTTTATTTCGTTGATATCATTTTGGTGTATGAACATGTTCCAGACTTGAGTCATCCTGGGAATAAATGATCTCAGATGAAGTGATGTTCTTGAGGAGGATACAGTCAGAGTGTAGTTGCTGCTTGCTGCCCGTCTTGTGGTGTAGGAACTGTCTTCTAGCTGTCCTCGGAGTGGAGACAAGTGGGGTACCTTGACAGTATTGGCCTTGTACATAACAGTAAGGCCACCCACAACCCTTCTGTGTTGAAGGTTCTGATGAGATGACAGATCTATCCAGGCCGGGTCCAGGCGAGAGATGAGTCGTCGTGCTGTGTTCCTAGTCTGTTAAGAAGTCGCAGATGAGAGGGGGAGAGGGGGAGGGCAGGCAGTCCGCAGTCCAAGAAAGTGGAGCATACTCAAGGTGTGAGCATCCTTGTGCCTCGTACACTCTTGCAGCCTCTGCTCTCTAGCAGATGCCAGATACGTCTCCGTGGAATGAGATGAACTCCAGTTCCCTGGATTAAGAGCACACATCTAGCAATATCATCCTTGATTCTCCAAGTGTCCTCACTCTTGTGTCCTATGTATGTATTATTATATGTATTAATGATGAATGTATCCGTATTATTGATGTATCATATTATTGATGTATATATCCGTATTACTGATGTATGTATCCATATTATTGATGTATGTATCCGTATTATTGATGTATGTATTCGTGTTATTGATGTATGTATCCGTATTATTGATGTATGTATCCGTATTATTGATGTATGTATCCGTATTATTGATGTATGAATCCGGATTATTGATGTATGTATCCATATTATTGATGTATGTATTAATATTATTCATCAATGTATCCGTATTATTAATGTATGTATCCGTATTATTGATGTATATATCCGTATTATTCATGTGTGTATCCGTATTATTGATGTATGTATCCGTATTATTGATGTATGTATCCGTATTATTGATGTATGTATCCGTATTATTGATTAATGTATCCATATTATTGATGTATATATCCGTATTATTGATGTATCCATATTATTGATGTATGCATCTGTATTTTTTATGTATGTATCCGTATTATTGATATATGTATCTCCGTATTATTGATGTATGTATCTCTGTATTACTGATGTATTTATCTCTATTATTGATGTATTTATCTTTGTATTACTGATATACATATCTCTGTTATTACAGTATTTATCTGTACTATTCCTTTATGTATGTTATGTATGCATGTCAACCTTATTTCTGTATGTATCTTTGTATTATGCCTGCATGTATGTACATGGAACACTGTGTGGTGGAGCCACACCGTGTGGTGGAGCCACACCGTGTGGTGGAGCCACACCGTGTGGTGGAGCCACAGTGTGTCTTGGAGCCAGCACTGGACAGTTGCTTCAACACTCGACCACACCCGCTACTCACACCTTGTCAAGGTCGCCTGGCGTAGGTATGTGTGTGTGTGTGTGTGTGTGTGTGTGTGTGTGTGTGTGTTGTGTGTGTGTGTGTGTGTGGTTGTCCTTGTTTCACTCACATGTTCTCTCTGGGTTTCCAAACTTCGTGACCAGGACGTCAGTGCCAACTCTCACTTGTAATGATTTGCAGTTAAGTCGAGACCAAGTTATTATACACGAGGAACATGACGTAAAACTGTATCATACAAGTCAACCATTACTCTCTTCAAGGAAGTTCAGTATTTTACCGATGGATGAGACAATCTCATACGTTATGCATGAAGATAACGATGGATACACTGGACCAGGGACGACCAGCCTGCACCACCACCGGATCTTCTTTTCCAAGGTTCTCTCTATTACATCCACTGTATATATATTATATATATATATATATATATATATATATATATATATATATATATATATATATATATATATATATATATATATATATATATATATATATATGAACTCAGATTAAGTCGTAATAAACTATTGTAAATGAATAAACGGAAAGAGGGACAGGAAACTTAAAGGTAGTTCTTCAGCCTTGCTAGGTGATCAGGCTTTCAGCCTTACTAAAAGGTGTTCAGTTCTCTCAGCCTTGATAGAAGGTGTTCAGTTCTCTCAGCCTTGATAGAAGGTGTTCAGTTCTCTCAGCCTTGACAGAAGGTGTTCAGTTCTCTCAGCCTTGACAGAAGATGTTCAGTTCTCTCAGCCTTGACAGAAGGTGTTCAGTTCTCTCAGCCTTGACAGAAGGTGTTCAGTTCTCTCAGCCTTGACAGAAGGTGTTCAGTTCTCTCAGCCTTGACAAGAGGCTCCATGCAACAGTTATACCTCGTCCTCCAACTTTTCTTATCCATCCCGTATTATCAACTGGTCATCTACCGTGTCACTGTACTTGCTTCTGGACCGACGCTTGGACCGTCCCTGGGACCGTCCCTGGGACCGTCCCTGGGACCGTCCCTGGGACCGTCCCTGGGACCGTCCCTGCACTAGTCCACTCGGGGAGGACACGGGAGAGTCAACTAACGTCCCACGGAACAAGCATACTAACAGATAAATCAACAGACAATGTGTATACATGAGTGTATGTGAAATTATATTTCACAGCATCGTGAATGTGTGTAATACGGAAGATTGATCCAACGTCCTGTGTAAAGAGCCGCCAGCACAACCCCTCGGTTACCATTGTTTAGGTATCTCCTTGGCCACTCTGTATACTGGGTGTATGGTAACCTCACAGGTTGTATGATAGTATGGTAACCTCACAGGTTGTATGATAGTATGGTAACCTCACAGGTTGTATGATAGTATGGTAACCTCACAGGTTGTATGATAGTATGGTAACCTCACAGGTTGTATGATAGTATGGTAACCTCACAGGTTGTATGATAGTATGGTAACCTCACAGGTTGTATGATAGTATGGTAACCTCACAGGTTGTATGATAGTATGGTAACCTCACAGGTTGTATGATAGTATGGTAACCTCACAGGTTGTATGATAGTATGGTTACCTCACAGGTTGTATGATAGTATGGTTACCTCACAGGTTGTATGATAGTATGGTAACCTCACAGGTTGTATGATAGTATGGTTACCTCACAGGTTGTATGATAGTATGGTAACCTCACAGGTTGTATGATAGTATGGTAACCTCACAGGTTGTATGATAGTATGGTAACCTCACAGGTTGTATGATAGTATGGTCACCTCACAGGTTGTATGATAGTATGGTCACCTCACAGGTTGTATGATAGTATGGTAACCTCACAGGTTGTATGATAGTATGGTAACCTCACAGGTTGTATGATAGTATGTAACCTCACAGGTTGTATGATAGTATGGTCACCTCACAGGTTGTATGATAGTATGGTCACCTCACAGGTTGTAT
>WNWK01000804.1:177500-372500 GCA_009830355.1 Cherax destructor
TCTGATCACTTTAATCAATAAAACTTACCATACATAACATTATTATAGATACACTGAGATGTAAAGACCCCAGTGGAAATAAGTCACTTTGTCCGACTTTTTTTTGGGTTATCCAAGGTAATTTACCCATATGTTACTACGTATGATAATTCGTGTTAACTGTATTGATGTGTACATATACCAAAATAAACTTACTTAAGGTTGTGTATGGAATTTGGCTGAGAAACCTTACATGGAGTAACTGCCGACGAACCCGGCAACAATACTTGCACACTAAAGCCTGGACTGCACACTTACATTACTGTTACGAGCACAGGACTCTCCGGACTCTACACGCACCGAATATTAATAAAACAGGACATCCGTCAGCGCTGAACCTTCCATGGATTTAGTCTCTGGCTGTCGTTTTCTGTGGACGCCAACCAGCTGGAGGAATTTTTTTTTTCCAAGCATCCGCTAGGCTGTTTCTTTTGTGTGTTGGAAACTAGTTTTGAATGTCAGAGTAGTAGATTTCGTGTTTTGGGTTCCCTGCTACCACTGATTTGTTGTGGGTTCCCTGCTACCACTTACGTGTTGTGGGTTCCCTGTTACCACTTATGTATTGTGGGTTCCCTGCTACCACTAATGTGTTGTGGGTTCGCTTCTATTACTCATGTATTGTGGGTTCCCTGCTGCCACTCATGTGTTGTGGGTTCCCTGTTTATCACTCGTGTTGTGGGTTCCCTGCTACCAGTCATGTGTTGTGGGTTCCCTGCTACCAGTCATGTGTTGTGGGTTCCCTGATACCACTTACGTGTTGTGGGTTCCCTGGTACCACTCGTGTTGTGGGTTCCCTAGTATCACTCATGCGTTGTGGGTTCCCTAGTACCACTCAAGAGAGAGTCACTGAGCAGTTAAAATAATATTAAAAAAAAACCAGTAAGTCCTTGATGCTATTTATTAAAAAACCCAGCGTTGTGTTGTACTGGTAATACTGGAGAGTGCCCTTGTTCATTCTCAACTCTCACAATGATCCAACGTCCCAATGAATTTTTCTTATTCAAGTGTTCCTCCACGGCCCGTACGGATTGTTCTATTTTCTGGTGTTGAAGGGTCAGAAATCTCTCAACGAGGCCACAGAACCAAATGTTGCTGGACGTGGTGTGAGGGCCTGGACATGACTGTGACTGGTTGACACTGTACTCTTAATTAAGGAGTTCATTACTGCCTTGAGGCCAGCCAGGCTCTGGCGCCAGCTTGTTGAGTCCAGCTCTTCAAGTTGGTTCAGGCAAATTTCGATGTCAGGATTGTTTTAGAATTAAATATTGTTTGGCTGGTTTTATTTTCTAGTGATGAACGTAATAGGCTGGTGATATTTGTACCATGAACGTTATAACCAGGTGATATTTGTACCATGAACGTTATAACCAGGTGATATTTGTACCATGAACGTTATAACCAGGTGATATTTGTACCATGAACGTTATAACCAGGTGATAATTGTACCATGAACGTTATAACCAGGTGATATTTGTACCATGAACGTTATAACCAGGTGATATTTGTACCATGAACCATGAACGTGATAGCCAGGTAATGTGTTATTATATTTTGAAAATCGACGTGGGAGGGAGGAAGTGAAATGGCAAAAAGTTCAAGAAATATCAGTAATAAAGAGAAGGCAGAGCTTTCAACACGAACACCCGTGACCTCGCAGCCCAACTTAATAGGTAATTTGTATTCATGAGGGAAGATAAGGTAGGTCTAATTCCTTGGATCAAGAACCTTCGCCACATCGTGGAAGATGGTCGTTCACACTGACACATTAAGAAAAGAATTATGAAGCGAGAAATAAAAAAATAGAGGTTAAGTGAAATCGTGGTTAATTAAAATCATGGCTAATTAAAAAAGTTGTTAAATAAATTATTGGTAATTAAAATCGTAGTTAATAGTGTTGTGGCTTCACAGCCCAGGGAGGTGCCGGGAACCTGACAAACTGAGGGAGAGAGTTTGCTGCTCTTATTGCGGATATAACAGTGAGAGTAGCGCTATCGCAAGAAGCGGCACTAGAAGGAATAACAGTAGTAGTAACAGCAGCAGCAGCAACAGCAACAACAACAGCAACAACAGCAGCAACAACAGCAACAACAACAGCAACAACAGCAACAACAACAGCAGCAACAGCAGCAACAACAGCATCACTACCAGCAACCTCAGCACCAACAACAACAACAGCAGCATCACTACCAGCAACCTCAGCACCAACAACAACAGCAGCATCCCTACCAGCAACCTCAGCACCAACAACAACAACAACAGCATAACTACCAGCAACCTCAGCAACAACAACAACAGCAGCATCACTACCAGCAACCTCAGCAACAACAACAACAGCAGCATCACTACCAGCAACCTCAGCACGAACAACAACAACAGCATCACTACCAGCAACCTCAGCACCACCAACAACAACAGCATCACTACCAGCAACCTCAGCACCAACAATAACAACAACAGCATCACTACAAGCAACCTCAGCACCAACAACAAAAACAACAGCAGCATCACTACCAGCAACCTCAGCACCACCAACAACAACAACAACAGCATCACTACCAGCAACCTCAGCACCAAAAACAATAACAACAGCAGCATCACTACCAGCAACCTCAGCACCAACAACAACAACAACAGCACCATCACTACCAGCAACCTCAGCAACAACAACAACAACAACAGCAGCGTCACTACCAGCAACCTCAGCACCACCAACAACAACAACAGCATCACTAACAGCAACCTCAGCACCAACAACAACAACAGCATCACTACCAGCAACCTCAGCACCAACAACAACACAGCAGCAGCATCACTACCAGCAACCTCAGCACCAACAACAACAACAACAGCAGCATCACTACCAGCAACCTCAGCAACAACAACAACAACAACAGCAGCGTCACTACCAGCAACCTCAGCACCACCAACAACAACAACAGCATCACTAACAGCAACCTCAGCACCAACAACAACAACAGCATCACTACCAGCAACCTCAGCACCAACAACAACAACAGCAGCATCACTACCAGCAACCTCAGCAACAACAACAACAACAGCAGCGTCACTACCAGCAACCTCAGCACCACCAATAACAACAACAGCATCACTAACAGCAACCTCAGCACCAACAACAACAACAGCATCACTACCAGCAACCTCAGCACCAACAACAATAACAACAGCAACATCACTACCAGCAACCTCAGCACCAACAACAACAACAACAGCAGCATCACTACCAGCAACCTCAGCAACAACAACAACAACAGCAGCGTCCTAACTAGCCAGCAACTACAGCACCCAACCAACAACAACAACCCGCATCACTAACAGCAACCTCAGCACCAACAACAACAACAGCATCACTACCAGCAACCTCAGCACCAACAACAACACAGCAGCAGCATCACTACCAGCAACCTCAGCACCAACAACAACAACAACAGCAGCAGCGTCACTACCAGCAACCTCACCACCACCAACAACAACAACAGCAGCAGCGTCACTACCAGCAACCTCAGCACCAACAACAACAGCAGCATCACTACCAGCAACCTCAGCACCAACAACAACAGCAACAGCAGCATCACTACCAGCAACCTCAGCACCAACAACAACAGCAGCGTCACTACCAGCAACCTCAGCACCAACAACAACAACAGCAGCGTCACTACCAGCAACCTCAGCACCAACAACAACAACAACAACAGCAGCATCACTACCAGCAACCTCAGCACCAACAACAACAACAGCAGCGTCACTACCAGCAACCTCAGCACCAACAACAACAACAGCAGCAGCTCACTACCAGCAACCTAGCACCAACAACAACACAGCACACTCAGCAACCTACACACAACAACAACAACAGCGAGCGTCACTACCAGCAACCTCAGCACCAACAACAACAGCAGCGTCACTACCAGCAACCTCACACACAACAACAACAGCAGCATCACTACCAGCAACCTCAGCACCACACAACAACAGCAGCGTCACTACCAGCAACCTCACACCAACAACAACAACAACACAGCTCACTACCAGCAACCTCAGCACCACCACAACAACAACAACAGCAGCGATCACTACCAGCAACCTCAGCACCAACAACAACAACACAGCAGCATCACTACCAGCAACCACCACCACCAACAACAACAGCAGCATCACTACCAGCAACCTCAGCACCAACAACAACAACAGCAGCGTCACTACCAGCAACCTCAGCACCAACAACAACAGCAGCTCCCAGCAACCTCAGCACAACAACAACAACAGCGTACTCAGCAACTCAGCACCACAACAGCACGTCACCAGCACCTCAGCACCAACAACAACAACAACAGCAGCGTCACTACCAGCACCTCAGCACCAACAACACAGCACGTCATCACAGCAACTCAGCACCAACAACAACAGCAGCAGCGTCACTACCAGCAACCTCAGCACCAACAACAGCAGCAGCGTCACTACCAGCAACCTCAGCACCAACAACAACAACAACAGCAGCAGCATCACTACCAGCAACCTCAGCACCAAAAACAACAGCACCGCCATCAACAGCACCACCACCAACAACAACAACAACAGCAGCATCACTACCAGCAACCTCAGCACCACCACCAACAACAACAACAGCAGCAGCATCACTACCAGCAACCTCAGCACCAACAACAACAGCACCGCCATCAACAGCACCACCACCACCAACAACAACAGCAGCATCACTACCAGCAACCTCAGCACCAACAACAACAGCAACAGCAGCGTCACTACCAGCAACCTCAGCACCACCACCAACAGCACTGCCATCAACAGCACCACCACCAACAGCACCGCCATCAACAGCACCACCACCAACAACAACAACAACAGCAGCGTCACTACCAGCAACCTCAGCACCAACAACAGCAGCAGCGTCACTACCAGCAACCTCAGCACCAACAACAACAGCAGCAGAGTCACTACCAGTAACCTCAGCACCAACAACAACAGCAGCGTCACTACCAGCAACCTCAGCACCAACAACAACAACAACAGCAGCGTCACTACCAGCAACCTCAGCACCACCACCAACAGCACCGACACTAACAGCACCGCCATCAACAGCACCACCACCAACAGCACCACCAACAACAGCACCACCAACAACAGCACCGCCATCAACACTAAACAGTGTTTCCCATCACGTCCTCTCAATATTTTCACAAACTGAAACAATTATTACAGTCAAGCTGAAAATTTCAGCTTTAGTTGTAAACAAACCAGAAGAAAGATTGTCCTTGGGAACCAAATAACTGTGAAAGTCAGTGAATGTCCGGGCACCTGGCTTCTCACTGCTACACCACTAATGTCCGGCACCTGGCTTCTCACTGCTACACCACTAATGTCCGGGGCACCGGTTTCACTGCTACACCACTTGGTCGGCCACCTGGTTCTCGGAAAACAAACGCATTAGTGGGCCAGGAACCTGGTTATACTTTAATATACTAATTTTCTGAGACCTTTGGTTCTCACTGCTGCCACCACTGATTCGGCACCTGCTTCTACAAATCCTCACTGCTAATGTTACGTTCACTGGCTTCTATACTTTCTACACATAATGTCATTCATGCTAGGTTATCACTCTACACCACTAATATTATGCAGTACCAGGTGACAATATCATTTTAATCTGAGAGGAGAAAGAAGGCCCCTTTCCAAATTTTGCAGCCTCACGAGGAGAAGCTTATAAAATTGTCTTCACTGAGAATGATTGAGGACTATTTACTTAAAAACAAAATTACCACCCCGTGTTGTCTCCATAACTAGCTTATTCTATTGTATATCACGTTATTACGAAATGTTTCCACTGTAGATTGAAATTTTTGCAAAAAATTCCTGTGAAGGACTCAGTTAATTTAAGAATATTAATGTATTTTGTTATGGACGCTGCTCATTGTTGCTTTATAAGGCGATGGATACTGCAAATAAATCATTATACAAGGTGTTTTAAATATATGGACCCAATTTCAAAGCAGACTACTTTGAAATTGGGTCCATGTATTTGAAACATCCTGTATATCAGTGCCAAGCCTCTGAACTGTCATTTAGAACGTTGGGAAACCAACGTTTATTTCAATATTGCCGGTTAACTATTTATATATTAATTTACGTTAAACTAACCTAACATGATCTAAACCTGACCTAATCTAGCCTGACTTAAAATAACCTAATCTAAACCTAGCCTAACCAACCTGATCTAAACCTAATCTAACTAGTGTAACCTAGCCTAACCTAACCTAATTTAAACCTAACCTTACCTAATATAGCCTAACCCAACCTAACCTAGCGTAGCTTAGCCTAACCTAACCTAACCTAACCAAACCTAATTTATTCTAAACCTACCATATTCTAGCAAATATATAGAGGCTTAAATTTAGCAGAAAGTAGGAAACTGTAGGCTGATCTTGGGATATGAGAGGTCATCAGGTTTGTTCCGAGGATGTGGAAGAATGCTTCAATTCCTCATATCAAGATCCCTTCGCCAGCATCAAGGCACCTCCCCCATAAACATACACGAAAATCACTGAACAGAATATATCTGTGTCTCATCTAAGCCTACAACAATGTTTCTCAGCTAACCCCAAAATTATGTCATCTAGCCCCACAATGTTTCTCAATAAACCCCACTGTGTTTCTAGACTAACCTTATAATAATATTTTTGAACTAACTCCATAATTATCTGGTTCTCAACGAACCCTACGATTATCTGTGTTTCAACTAACCCCATAATGTGATGACGAAACTTTAAACGACGTTTCGGTCTGTCCTGGGCCTGCGAAGTTTCCTTTCCGAATTGTGGGTTTATTGTAACCTGTTGCAGCCAGGGTATTGTGTGTTTATTGTAACCTGTTGCAGCCAGGGTATTGTGTGTTTATTGTAACCTGTTGCAGCCAGGGTATTGTGGGTTTATTGTAACCTGTTACAGCCAGGGTATTGTGTGTTTATTAT
The DNA here is from genome assembly GCA_009830355.1 of Cherax destructor. NCBI lineage: Eukaryota > Metazoa > Arthropoda > Malacostraca > Decapoda > Parastacidae > Cherax > Cherax destructor. Next base: position 184,540 of record WNWK01000804.1, read on the forward strand.
AACCTGTTGCAGCCAGGGTATTGTGGGTTTATTGTAACCTGTTGCAGCCAGGGTATTGTGTGTTTATTGTAACCTGTTGCAGCCAGGGTATTGTGTGTTTATTGTAACCTGTTGCAGCCAGGGTATTGTGGGTTTATTATAACCTGTTGCAGCCAGGGTATTGTGGGTTTATTGTAACCTGTTGCAGCCAGGGTATTGTGGGTTTATTATAACCTGTTGCAGCCAGGGTATTGTGTGTTTATTGTAACCTGTTGCAGCCAGGGTATTGTGTGTTTATTGTAACCTGTTGCAGCCAGGGTATTGTGTGTTTATTGTAACCTGTTGCAGCCAGGGTATTGTGGGTTCATTGTAACCTGTTACAGCCAGGGTATTGTGTATTTATTGTAACCTGTTGCAGCCAGGGTATTGTGTGTTTATTGTAACCTGTTGCAGCCAGGGTATTGTGGGTTTATTGTAACCTGTTGCAGCCAGGGTATTGTGTGTTTATTGTAACCTGTTGCAGCCAGGGTATTGTGTGTTTATTGTAACCTGTTGCAGCCAGGGTATTGTGTGTTTATTGTAACCTGTTGCAGCCAGGGTATTGTGTGTTTATTGTAACCTGTTGCAGCCAGGGTATTGTGTGTTTATTGTAACCTGTTGCAGCCAGGGTATTGTGGGTTCATTGTGATTTTTTGCAGTCAAGGTATTGTGAGTTTATAAGAACATAAGAACATAAGAAAGAAGGAACACTGCAGCAGGCCTACTGGCCCATGCGAGGCAGGTCCAATTCTCCCACCGACTCAAGCCAATGCCTTGACCTGGTCAGGTCAGTCACACTCACTTAAGAAGAAGCACGGCATAAGACCTATAGCACAAGCTAGTCAGGTCCAACTCACACCCACCCACGTATTTATCCAACCTATTTTTAAAACTATACAAGGTTTTAGCTTCTATGACGGTACTCGGGAGTTTGTTCCACTCATCCACAACTCTATTACCAAACCAATGCTTTCCTATATTGTGTGTTTATTGCGAATTGTTCCAGCCTGGGTATTGTTCCAGCCTGGGTATTGTTCCAGCCTAGGTATTGTTCCAGCCTGGGTATTGTGGATTAATTATAAATCGTCTAATTTTCACTTTTATTCTTCAGTCTTAATTCTTACCTTTGACGCCAATGAAGAGCTTTTTATCCAGGAGAAATTCAGTTACCCTTCACTTCACTTCCTTGGATCGAAACTGCTTGTCTCCTATTCCCTCAGACACTGTATCACTCTTACGGGTTTATCTCTTCCACATAAATATAATTATATAAAAAAAAGTATAAATGCCTGTAATTAAAGTTGAGATCAAAATACATCAACGTTAAGAAGATTCAGATCCTCTTACCGTCACATGCTTGCTTAATGGGGTTTGAAGCCTATCTACTACCCGAGGGTCAATGAGCTGCACGTCACTTTTACATTACCAGTTAAGAATATTTTAATCCCTAAGGCAGCGATGTATGACCCTTATGGGTTTAACGCTTGGTTATGATAATAATAGTAATAATGATAATAATAATTAATCCCTAAGGTAGGGATTAACGTCAACTCAGTATATGTACACTGAGAGACACACCTCACAGTGTACTACATATATCTCCTGGCCCGTCACATCAAAGATTGTTAGCATTTAGTTAAGGCAGGTTCAGAACCTCTTCTCGAAGCTGCGTATCATGGTTACAGCAACAGTTTAAATCAACAAGACGCGGAAATCGAAGCAACACCAGACCTGGTCTCCACTCTCGTCTCAGAGCTGGCAAAACATTGCAACACTCTAAATCAACAGGAAACACTGAGTGAAGCATGAGTGACGGGGAGGGGGAGGGGGGGGGAGACACGTGAGTGTCAACATGGCATCACTGTTGACGCCCCCCACTCACTTATGTCATACTGGTGGCTCACTCCTCCCTGCCACTCCATGCTACGAAATAAAATAATTGGAACGTGTCGGACAGCAGCAGATGGTCAACATGCATGGCATGTACCAAAAAATATAGATCAAATATAAATAATTTTTATTTTTTAAAGGTGTGGACGGGTAAGCCAGTAGAAGACCTCGGTCAGATGACCAAGAGCTCCACTGGGGGGTCATCATATGGCCAAGATCTGCGTCAGGAGACGCATCTTACCTAATGATACAGGTGATGCTTAACCAGTTAAGAGCCCATCACGTGATTAAGGTCCGTGGCAGGAGACACTTGTTTCCTGACGGACAAAACTACCACCACCTCTATAAATGCTGAATTAGGGTTATAGTAAGAGTATTATCATCCTAGGATACACTCTAGTGATCCTCCATTGTTATTTTAAGGGTATAAAAACCTAGATCAGGTACGCCAGCAGAGGCCTACCCAGTTAGCGGTTAAGAAAACTGGCGAAGGGAAAGAAGAACAGAAACGGAGTAAAGTCTAGGGGGACAGGCTACAAACCTTACTCAGGAAGGACTTAGCGGGTGAGCATAGTGGCGAGCATATCGCCAGAGGCACACTTTAACCGAATAACCTCTGCAGTCAATATATACATGCGACGTAGCAGGAAAGGCTGAAACAATTGAACCTGACGATATTACAGGATAAAAGACCTAAGGGAGACATGATAATAACGTACAAAATACTGTGAGGACGTGGTAGATACATAAGTATAGTTTGTTCGAGAGGTGGAAAACAGGTACACAAGAGCACAATCGATAGTTAACATACACAGATGAGTCACGGGGATGTCAGAAACTATTCAACCTCAGGATGGTCAGGAAGTGGAAAGACCTGGACGGAAAAATGGTGGAGGGAGGCTCCATGCATAGCTTTAAGAATAGGTATGACGGGACGCACAAGACTAGAAGTGAATCTAGCAAGTGGCAAGCTAAGAGGCAGGGCCAGGAGCTGAGACTCAACCCCTTGTAAACCACTGTTATGTGAGGACTATGTGGGTGAGAGATGAACACATTGACTCATGACAAACCAAGTCATCAACACCTAGTGACTGCTACCCTCCATGACGCTGCCTGCACTCTCACTCACTCTCCCTCACTCTCCCTCACTCTCACTCACTCTCACTCACTATCACTCACTCACTCAAGTGGTTTAATCCCAACCAGCCAGTGTTTTTTTCCGTCCATCCATTCTTATCTTGCTGTGCGAAAGTGAATCTGGTAATTGACAACCTGGAAGCTAAGCCAGTGATGACGTCAGCAGAAAGTGAGACGTGGAGGAAATGTTGAGGAGGAAGTGGGAGGGGAGAGTACCAGGGGAGAGTACCAGGGGAGAGTACCAGGGGAGAGTACCAGGGGAGAGTACCAGGGGAGAGTACCAGGGGAGAGTACCAGGGGAGAGTACCAGGGGAGAGTACCAGGGGAGAGTACCAGGGGATCGGGAGTACCAGGAGAGTACCAGGGGAGAGTCGAGATCAGGGAGAGTATCAGGGAGAGTACCAGGGAGAGTACCAGGGAGAGTATCAGGGAAGTACCAGGGAGAGTATCAGGGAGAGTATCAGGGAGAGTACCAGGGAGAGTATCAGGGGAAGGAGTACCAGGGAGAGTATCAGGGAAGTATCAGGGAGAGTACCAGGGGAGAGTACCAGGGAGAGTACCAGGGGAGAGTATCAGGGGAGAGTATCAGGGGAGAGTATCAGGGGAGAGTACCAGGGGAGAGTATCAGGGGAGAGTACCAGGGGAGAGTATCAGGGGAGAGTACCAGGGGAGAGTACCAGGGAGAGTACCAGGGAGAGTACCAGGGAGAGTACCGGAAGTATCGGGAGAGTATCAGGGAGAGTATCAGGGAAGTACCAGGGAGAGTACCAGGGAGAGTACCAGGGAGAGTACCAGGGAGAGTATCAGGGAGAGTATCAGGGGAGTATCATGGGAGAGTATCAGGGAGAGTATCAGGGAGAGTATCAGGGAGAGTACCAGGGAGAGTATCAGGGAGAGTATCAGGGGAGAGTATCAGGGGAGAGTACCAGGGGAGAGTATCAGGGGAGAGTATCAGGGGAGAGTATCAGGGGAGAGTATCAGGGGAGAGTACCAGGGGAGAGTATCAGGGGAGAGTACCAGGGAGAGTACCAGGGGAGAGTATCAGGGGAGAGTACCAGGGAGAGTATCTAAAGTACCAGGGGAGAGTATCAGGGGAGAGTACCAGGGGAGAGTATCAGGGAGAGTACCAGGGAGAGTACCAGGAGAGTATCAGGGAGAGTATCAGGAGAGTACCAGGGGAGAGTATCAGTAGAGGAAGTACCAGGGAGAGTATCAGGGAGAGTACCAGGGAGAGTATCAGGGAGAGTACCAGGGAGAGTATCAGGGAGAGTACAGGGAGAGTACCAGGAGAGTACCAGGGAGAGTACAGGGAGAGTACAGGAAGTACCAGGGAGAGTATCAGGGAGAGTACCAGGGAGAGTATCAGGGAAGTACCGGGAGAGTACAGGAGAGTACCGGAGAAGTACCAGGGAGAGTACCAGGTCAGGGAGAGTACCAGGGAGTACCAGGGAGAGTATCCAGGGAGTACGGGAGAGTACCAGGAGATACAGGGAGAGTACCAGAAATCAGGGAGAGTACCAGAGTACCAGGAGAGTACCAGGAGACTATCAGGGAATACCAGGGAGTACCAGAATATCAGAGGAGTCCAGAGTACCAGGGAACCTAGAATACCTAGGAAGAATAGAAAAGTCTACTGGGACAGGAAGCAGAGATGATCAGTGCAACTTTTCCTTCAACTACCATCACAATCACCCTCAACCATCACAATCACCCTCAACCATCACAATCACCCTCAACCATCACCATCACCCTCAACCATCACCATCACCCTCAACCATCACCATCACCCTCAACCATCACCATCACCCTTAACCATCACAATCACCCTCAACCATCACCATCACCCTCAACCATCACCATCACCCTCAACCATCACCATCACCCTCAACCATCACAATCACCCTCAACCATCACAATCACCCTCAACCATCACAATCACCCTCAGCCATCACAATCACCCTCAACCATCACAATCACCCTCAACAGCACCACCACAAATCCACAGCACCTCCACAGCATCACCACAGAACAGCACCACCACAGAACCACAACATCATCACAGTAGCACCAGATAACCACAGCGCCACCGCAAAAGCCACAGCAACTCTACAGCACCACCACAGAACCTCCACAGAACCACAGCACCACCAAAAAAAACCACAGCACCACCACATAACCACAACATCACCACAGAACCACAACATCACCACCGAACCACAGCACCGCCACAGAACAACAGCACCTCCACACAACCGCAGCACCACCACAGAACTATCACAGATCCACAGAATCACAACACCACCACAGAACCACAGCATCGCAACAGAACCACAGCACCACAGAACCACAACACCACTGCAGAACCTTCATAGAACCACAGCACCGCCACAGACCCACAGCACCACTACAGAACCACAGCATCACCACCGCACCACCACAGAACCATAGCACCACAGCAGAACCACAGAACCACCACAGACCCACAACACCACTCCAGAACCACCGTAGATCCACCACAGAACCACAACATCACCACCGAACCACAGCACCACCACAGAACCACAACACCTTCATAGAACCACAGCGCCATAACAGAACCACAGAACCACCATAGAACCACAGCACCACTACAGAATCACAGTAGCACCAAAGAATCACAGCATCACCATAGAACCACAGCACCACCATATAACCACAGCACCACCACCATAGACCCACAGCACCTCCACAGAACCACAGCACCACCACAGGACCTCAGCACCACCACCACAGGACCACAGCACCACCACAGAAACAGAACCACCACCACAGAACCACAGCACCTCCACAGCATCCGGTTGGTCAGCAATGTGAAAGTCTTGAAAAGTGATATGACCATCCCCGCCCCCTGTGGTCATTAGCCCCGCCCCATGTGGTCATTAGCCCCGCCCTCTGTTAGGTCGTTAGCCCCGCCCCTTATTGGTCATTAGCCCCAGCCCCTTGTTGGATCTTTAGCCAAGCCCCCTGTTGGTAATTAAACCCGCCCCTTGTTAGGTCATTAGTCACTCCCCCTGAGTCATTAGCCACGCCCCCTGTTGGTAATTAAACCCGCCCCCGGTTAGGTAATTAGTCACGCCCTTGTTGGTAATTAACCCCGCCCCCTGTTGGGTCATTAGCCATGCCCCTGTTGCTCATTAGCCCCGGTAGTGGGGAGTGCCACTCATGTGAGTGAGCAATGCCACTCATGTGAATGGACAGCGTCACTCATGTAAGTTGGCAATGCCACTCATGTGAGTGGGCAGTAGTCCTCATTTGAGTGGGCAATGCCCCTTATGTGAATGGGCAGTGCCACTCATGTGAGTGGGCAATGCCTCTCATGTGAGTGGACAATGCCCCGCCATGTGAGTAGGCAGTGCCACTATGAAGACACTGCCGTGCCTCCCGGCCCAGTTAGTTGACACGCTGTTGGGGGTAACAACGAAGAGGAGGAGGAGGAGGAAGTAGAGGAGAAGTAGAAGGAAGAGGAGGAGAAGTAGAAGGAAGAGGAGGAGAAGTAGAAGGAAGAGGAGGAGAAGTAGAAGGAAGAGGAGGACTGCTAGGCTAATATTCAAGATAGAAGATAAGTTGATCCACTTTCATACACTGAAACTGTCGCACACTGTGTGTGTGTGTGTGTGTGTGTGTGTGTGTGTGTGTGTGTGTGTGTGCGTGCGTGTTTAGAGAGAGACTACACTAAAACAATGCTTCAGTGTTAACAAGGTTAAGCTGTGTTATCAAGTGCATTGTGTTGGTCAGTGTGTTAACCAGGCTGGTGAATCCCCCGCCATGAAGGAGAGAAATCTCAGAGCTGTGGCTGCAACACTTCACATCTCAGAGCTGTGGCTGCAACACTTCACATCTCAGAGCTGTGGCTGCAACACTTCACATCTCAGAGCTGTGGCTGCAACACTTCACATCTCAGAGCTGTGGCTGCAACACTTCACATCTCAGAGCTGTGGCTGCAACACTTCACATCTCAGAGCTGTGGCTGCAACACTTCACAACTTATCATCACATTTCAGATGGAAGTAAACGACGTATCAGTCCATCTTGGATCTTTATGAAGCTACTCTTACCCCTGTCCCTGCCTTGCCCATGACATAACCCCTGTCCCTGCCTTGTCCATGACATGACCCCTGTCCCTGCCTTGTCCATGACATGACCCCTGTCCCTGCCTTGTCCATGACATGACCCCTGTCCTTGCCTTGTCCATGACATGACCCCTGTCCCTGCCTTGCCCATGACATAACCCCTGTCCCTGCCTTGTCCATGACATGACCCCTGTCCCTGCCTTGCCCATGACATGACCCCTGTCCCTGCCTTGTCCATGACATGACCTCTGTCCTGCCTTGCCCATGACATGACCGGTTTAGTTAACCTGTCACTGCATTTCTCGTGCCCTTGTCTTGTTCCTGAGAGGAAGAGTATGGTACTTACGCTGGCTTCAGTGTTCAGGTAGTTGATGAAGACTTGCAGGGTGAGCACTGGCAAGGCGTGACGAGTGTCCCACACTCAAGTTTACACTGCTATACACTGTCACAAGCACTTAGCATTACCAGTCAGTCACAGATTCAGCAAAACTCACCATTTCATAAGTTTAATGACTTCCATCACTAGTCTTGGCAATATTTATCAAAGTTACAAGTTCCGATAAATTTGTGATTGATTGTAAGTTTCAATAACTTTTCAAGGCGCGAATTTAAACAGTATTTTTGTCTTAAAGACGAGTTCTTTGCTCTTTCTGTAAGAGGTCTTAACACACTGGCACTGCTTGTCAGTCGTGGGATGAGGATATTGTCGTCACTACACCAGACAGTGGCTGTAAGACGACTGGTGTCGTTCCATTTCTAGTTGCTGGTAAGTCGCGTGCTTGTGCATGTAGCGTGGAAGAGCACGCGTATCGTTGCCACCACAATCCGCTTCGAACTGAGCCACTACGGCCACCATAACAAAACTTTCCCCCCTAGGTGCGCTCACTGCCAGTCGACGCGAGAGGACTTCCAGAGAGAGGTAGGCGGGGGTCTAAGGCAGGCCAGTTCAAAGTGTGTGGTGGTGTAAGAGACGCTGGGGTTTACGACACCAGGTCAATGGAGGTATGTGTGTGGTACTAGGACCGTGTTCTAGGGTGCTGTTGCAACAGCAGTGCCTTCTCCAGGTATGCTGAGTGAGGTGGTTGGTGGCTTGTCTTGTGCCCCGCCCCGCTAGCACACTCTCGCCCAATCACATAACCCACAAGTTTTTCTTCTACCCTCTCGTTCTCTGACGGCCTTACCTAACCTCGATCATATCTTACTATCTTCACTTTCAGCACTTCTCATTCCTCGTATTTATTCTCAATCTTAAGTATATTTTTACACACATCTCGCCCTTATTAAAAGTCCACGACTGACATACATCCATCTTGAGGGAAAGCAACCCTGCGTGTTTCTTAAAGTTATTTACTTTCTACACTGGGGATCTGGGAAACATTATTCACAAAACACAGGGTACATGTCACCAAAAAAATTATTTCTCAATATATATGCACTGAGAGATTTATCTCTGCGTGCATATACACCAGAAGAGTAATCCTTAACGCTGAGTTGGATTAAAATAAATCCACCAGAAGGGTAATCCTTAACGCTGAGTTGGATTAAAATAAATCCACCAGAAGGGTAATCCTTAACGCTGAGTTGGATGAGTAGAAACAAGTTCAGTGTTGCCTGGAGATACTGCACGTCGAAAGAACTTAAAAGTAAATAACCAGGGTAAGCAAAAGTCTTAAAGCAGTAATGACTGGTTGTCTATAGTCTATAGATCTCAAACATTAATGATTCCGTAGATGTCCCGTCTCGATTGCTCGCGCACTCAGCTCATACACAAAGGTCCGGGGGTCGATCCCCAGTACGGGTGGATACATTAGGACGTGTTTCCTTAGGGTCTGTTTTCTACGAGGATAATAATATTAATGTTTATTTCTACAAGTGCATGTACATGGTATACAGGCCTAGCTGACATCAATGACATACTACTATATAGAAAGCCCCTTGTTATGCAGAGCATTTCGGGCAAATTAGGTCAATTTTGTCGCCGGGATGCGACTCACACCAGTCGACTAACACCCAGGTGCCTATTTTATTGATAGGTAAACATGGACAGCAGGTGCCTTAAATATTAGTAGTCAAATCGACACTTCACCTGTCTTTAGATGAAATGGCAGAGTCTAATTTGGCTTTCATACTTGGAAGTAATGTAAAATACTCAGTAAGAACTGGAAACCGGTCTTCTTTGCACATGACACGGCCGTGGGCTCCCTTAACACCGGGTGTTGTTCTCTGGGTACATGACACGGCCGTGGGCTCCCTTCACACCGGGTGTTGTTCTCTGGGTACATGACACGGCCGTGGGCTCCCTTCACACCGGGTGTTGTTCTCTGGGTACATGACACGGCCGGGGCTCCCTTCACACCGGGTGTTGTTCTCTGGGTACATGACACGGACGTGGGCTCCCTTCACACCGTGTGTTGTTCTCTGGGTACATGACACGGCCGTGGGCTCCCTTCACACCGGGTGTTGTTCTCTGGGTACATGACACGGACGTGGGCTCCTTCACACCGTGTTGTTCTCTGGGTACATGACACGGCCGTGGGCTCCCTTCACACCGGGTGTTGTTCTCTGGGTACATGACACGGACGTGGGCTCCCTTCACACCGTGTGTTGTTCTCTGGGTACATGACACGGCCGTGGGTTCCCTTAACACCGGGTGTTGTTCTCTGGGTACATGACACAGCCGTGGGCTCCCTTAACACCGGGTGTTGTTCTCTGGGTACATGACACAGCCGTGGGCTCCCTTCACACCGGGTGTTGTTCTCTGGGTACATTATCGATAGGTCAAGATTTTGCCGCCAAAGCGGCTAGTTTATTGTGAACTTCATTAGGAAATGTGCTTAATATGTCTGGTATCCGGGTATATGGTGGAGTCCAGGCCTTGGCTAGACCACCACTGATAAAGTCCAGCCTTGGCCTGGACTTTATCAGTGTATTACAGTAACATGAAGAGTGGTGTGTACATGCAGATCTCAGCAGACGACAACATAAAAATCAGGAAACGACTTTGTGGACACCCTGAATTTATATATATATTTATTTTTACAGTGAAATTTACAGGCTGAGATCTGTTATCCTAGCTCAGATTAGTTCAAAATCCAGCGTTCTATATACTACCACCCCACAGGATGCTACCCACAACATTCGATTAACATCCAGGTATCTGTTCACTGTTAGGTGAACATAGAGTATGAGTCTCGGGAATCGAATCCAATTTTTTTCGATTGTGAGCTGAACTCTCTACCACTGATCTATTGGTCACTTTGCTGAACAGAAATTTTGAGACTCTTATTGGAAAAAACGAAAAAGGAAATTTTGTAAGACAAATGAGCGCAGAAAGATGAGTATTTAGATACTTATTATGCTGGTATGTGAACGGGACAGCAGATGTAAGGAGACTTGTCCACACGCCTCACCCTACCCGGGTATCGAACCCGGGTCCCTACGATAGTGAGCCGAATGCTGAGGGAACACGGTAAACAGTGTTGATGTATCTTGCAAAAACAAACTGTTGATGCATCGTGCACGAGATGACAACGTTAAAAGGCGAGCACATTCTTCATAAACACCCTGAGAGCCAGGAGCTGAGCGTCGACCCCCTCCCCCCACGCAACACAGCTCGGTGAGTGTAAATCGGAGAGTACACACACACACGCACACACACGCGCGTGCTCACTCTCCTGTACACATGTGTACATCACAACTCTGAGTTAATATTCCGCAGGCCACAACACACACATATAAGGTGTTGAATAATTTCTCTGGCTCTTTAAACGGCAGGTAAATTAGCCTAGGAAAAAAGAAACCCGGTTGATTTGCGCATATCGTATTAGAGACGTCAGCTGGTGTTAGTTTCTGAGGCGGGAGAAGCAACTTGAAGACCACACTGCAACAACCTGAAGACCACACTGCAACAACCTGAAGACCACACTGCAACAACTTGAAGACCACACTGCAACAACCTGAATACCACACTGCAACAACCTGAAGACCACACTGCAACAACCTGAAGACCACACTGCAACAACCTGAAGACCACACTGCAACAACCTGAAGACCACACTGCAACAACTTGAAGACCACACTGCAACAACCTGAAGACCACGCTGCAACAACTTGAAGACCACCTGCAACAACCTGAAGACCCACTGCAACAACCTGAAGACCACCTGCAACAACCTGAAGACCACGCTGCAACAACCTGAAGACCACGCTGTCAACAACCTGAAGACCACGCTGCAACAACCTGAAGACACCTGCAACAACCTGAAGACCACACTGCAACAACCTGAAGACCACGCTGCAACAACCTGAAGACCACACTGCAACAACCTGAAGACCACACTGCAACAACCTGAAGACCACACTGCAACAACCTGAAGACCACACTGCAACAACCTGAAGACCACACTGCAACAACCTGAAGACCACACTGCAACAACCTGAAGACCACACTGCAACAACCTGAAGACCACACTGTAACAACCTGAAGACCACACTGCAACAACCTGAAGACCACACTGCAACAACCTGAAGACCACACTGCAACAACCTGAAGACCACACTGCAACAACCTGAAGACCACACTGCAACAACCTGAAGACCACACTGCAACAACATGAAGACCAAACAATAACTTGAAGATCAAACAATTACTTGAAGATCAAACACTAACTTGAAGACCAAACAATAACTTGAAGACCACACAATTGTCCCAGCATTGGGATTTATTTTATCAAATTCATCATAAATTATTGGTTTATTCGCAAAATGAAACTTGTAAAAAATTAAAGAAAAGCCCTAATTAAATCTAAATTTATCTAAAAAATGCAGCGCTGTATGACCCTGGTAGGTTTAGCTCTTCCTTTTGATTATAATTGTGAATTATTATTATTATGTGAGCAAATCACCTGCAGGAGGCTTACAGGGCCTTACCTGAATTATTACCTGCAAGTAATTTGGGTGAGGTAAGTGCAACTTAAGTTACAGCAGGTCACTGAACTGTAACTCTCTCGATGCCCCTTCCTCACCACTCTTACAAAACACTAGACCTGACATTAAATTATTAATTATAATATTAAAACCAGCTACTCTGATAAATTAAAGTTGTAAACTGTAAGATTAGTCTTGCTGAGTACACAAAAGAAATATTACCACTTACCATTTAATTATTGGAAGACACCCAATGTTGATGGAACACACCCCAACCTGCCTAACACCTAGACCCTACACTGGCCAGCTAGAGATCTAAATGCAATGACTAATGGTGCACTTCCCTGTGAGTGATGTTCACATCCTTTATCTTTCACTATCCATACATAATTATTGAGGTCCCGCAAAATTCCTGACCCAATTCTTCAGCAGGGGACATTAACACAGGTCCCTATTACAAATTCAGGCCAAAAAAAAAACAATTTGGCCACGAAGATGCCGGATTATTAGTTGAATTTTCCATGACAACCAGTGCTCACAAATTACAAATGGCATCTCCCCAGACGTCACTCCCAGGCTCTTCCACATCCCCCCTCACTCAAAAGTTTTTTAAGGGTCATAATAGCATCACATTTTAATACGTAATTATATTTTTCAAATTTATACATGCTAAATTTAGGAACATTCAAAATTTTCCACAAAATTAACAATTATAATTGTTATTTTTGTGGAAAATTCAGTCTAGAGCCAAGTAACTGTGCACTTTCTTTTGGAAGGTTAAGGTCTCTCACCAAGTCATTGAGCTCAACTTGGTTGAAGGGTTTGGGATCGTCATTTGTTGGTGGTTCATAGTCTACTTCCATCTCCTTAGAATCACTGGTATCAGACTCTGATGAAATTTGCCATGTCTCAGGTGGCACAGGGACAGGAATATCTTCAGAGTGTGGAACAGCCTTATTGCTGAAGGAATATTTGGGTATATTATGCGATCTTTAGTCTTCTTGTTGAATCCAGCTACTTTAGTCATACAAAAGTAGCAGTCATCATGGTGGTTCATCTGCTCCCGCCATACCTTTGGTACTCCAAAGGGCATAAATTTAAGTTTTCCAACTGACCACATTTGGAGCTTACTGATGCAACTCTTGCAAGCTTTGTGTGGTGCAAATGGTTTGTCCTGGTCTCCAAGTTTGCAGCCAAAATAAGCAAAGTAGCAGAGCTTCAATTAAGGAGTAATGTTGCTCCGGGAATCTGAAGGTGAATTGTCCGCAGACATAGCAAAATATGTCTGGTGAATTTATGCAGCCTCTAAACATATTAATAATCTGAAAATAAAGAAAAATATATTAGATTTAACATTTAATTCAATATAAGGTAAGAATTTTAATTGGTAATATACCACTTTCTCATTTACTTATGTTATACGAAAAGAGAAAAGTAACGTTTCCGTATAACTTGACAACCTAAGATTGCCACCATGCCTAGCCCTTCTAGGGCAGGGTAGGTGCCTGAGCCAGAGCTTGCTTTCACCTGCGGCTCACAAGACTGCTGTTCCCTTTAGGTCCCCTGGGGCAGGGAAGATGGCAGACCAAGGATGGGCCTAGCTTCTCCCTACGAGCCCCGTGAGGGCGGGGAATGTGGCTAGGCCTGGGGACCGTTGGTCCCACAGATGAGGAGGTCCCAAGTACCTCCTCCCATGGCAGACATTAGTCTGAGATACTCCCGAGAAAGGGAGCCAAGGCCGGGCCACCACTTGGACAAGGCCCGGGCCGGGAGAGTCCCGGCGAATCAACAAGAAGAAGAATGACAACCTAATGTGAGAGAGATGAATAAAAAACACAATGAATCACTATTTTTCATATATATACCTAAAAAGATACCATAGACTCAATAAAAACAATCATGCAGACCAGTGTTATCTAAAAGAGTTTCTCTGCACCAATATATCCATTACGAAAGATTTCTTGTGATATTGTTAAAACTAACAATAGTTCTGTCGGGGAAACAATTGTCAGTTAATAGTGATTAGTTTAAACTTAGGTCTGTTTACATTTATTAATATATATTTGTTACAGCCTAAGGTGAGGTGAGGTTCATCAAGGAACAGGTCAAGTGTTTCCTGACGCGGGTCTTAGATGATGACCCGCTGTTAGAGCTTTCAGTCATCTGTCCGAGGCCTTCCGCTGGCTTACCGGTCCACCCCTTTAAAAATTATGGTCATAGTTATAATCATTTAGTTAAGTTACAACCTAAATCTGTTTACATTTGGTAATATAATTTGGTACATCCTAAATCTATTTGCATTTTCAATATAAATTTGTTAAACCTAAAATCTGTTTACATTTTTTAATATAAAGTTGTTACACCTTAAATCTGTTTACTTTTTTATTACAAACTTGTTACACCTCAGGTTGGCTTGCATGTCTTTATTTATAATGAGTTTGTCAGTCACAGAGCATACACTGAGACCTCTGTTTGTCTCATCGTACACTTGCTAAGACCTGAAACTTAAGACACATGTCCAACATCTGGGTATCTTTATTGTAGACGTTTCGCCCTCCAGTGGCTTTATCAATACTGATTCTAGGACATAAGTTGAAGACAGTAGAACTATATACAAAAGATTAGGTAATCATTCCCTCAGTCTTGGAGTTGGTGTGAAGAGCACTGTACTGATTACTTCATCTTTTGTATACAGTTCTACTGTCTTCAAGTTATGTCCTAGAATCTGTATTGATAAAGCCACTGGATGGCGAAACGTCTACAATAAAGACACCCAGATGTTGCACATGTCTTAACTTTCATCTTGTCGGTATTGTATACCATTCTTGTACATGCTAAGGGCTAAATTTAGTCTATATTTTAGGGATTAATATTCTTGTCTGGTGGTTGACATTAAGACCCTCCTGTAGTCAAAGAAAGGTTTTAATTAAGCCCCACTAACCAGACAGCGCTCTACAGTTGTCTCTGAGCTCCAAGTGTCCTCGTTCATTGAAGATTTTATAACCCAGAGATTATAAAAGTCCATTCCGTTAGGTCATAAACCCGTCCAGATCTTTGAGGTTCATAATCCACCCGTCTACGAGGTTCCAGGCACCCCGGGTCCATATGTAACTAACGTTATGCAAAAAAATGGCGAACAAGCGATGCAAGATGCAAAACAACTACGGGAGGGGGGGGAGTTGAAAGACAGCTCTAGGCCTTTCGTGTTTCAATCAACACATCATCAGGAGCTTGCAATGTTGCAGGAAAGAGGATAAAATCCGAGCAAGCACGTTCAGTGAGCGTTTTTTGTAAAAAAAACGCTCACTGAACGTGTTTGCTTGAATTTCATCCTCTTTCCTGCAACATTGCAAGCTCCTGATGTGTTGATTGCAGCACGAAAGGCCTAGAGCTATCTTTCAACTCCCCCTTCCCCTCCGTGGTTGTTTTGCATGTAACTAACTTATCATTCTTAGTCTCATGTTACTCCAGAACGTCCAACATGATTTACTTTTCTCTAATTTCTATTAAATGGGCCAATTTTTTTTTAAAGGTAGACTCGTGTATTTTATTTTCTTCGAGACTTTCAGATGCCCTGATTACCACGTATTGAAAATACTATTTTTTTCAACAAGTTCCTTTTTTTTTTAGGAGTCTTTAGAAGGGAGTCTTTTTGTATCCACGTTTAGCTCTGTTTAGAGCTTTATGATACACCTCTACACAGAGCGAAACGTTTGATGCTCTATACGGTAAAACATGACTTGATGAAGGTCAACACTGAAACTTGGTTTGATAATATTCTACACAGAGCGAAATGTGGCTTGATAAAGCTCTACACAGAGCTAAACATAGCTCGATAAAGCTCTGCATAGAGCGAAGACATGACCTGATAAAGCTTCGCATAGAGCTTTCGAAACGTGACTTAATACAATTCTATACAGAGGGAAACATGACTTTATAAAGCTCAACATGGCGATACATGACTCGGTAAAGCTCTATGCAGAGCGAAACGCCCCACTGAAAGCGATATTTCGCCCTTTTGGACGTCATACGCCTTATAAAATTTGACGGGGAAACGCTAAACCCGCATGGGTAAAAGATGGGCTCTTGAGACACGGAAGGGATTAAAAGTTGGGATAAACGGGGTTAATCCGAGGAGGGGAAGGATAGCTCCAGTTCCTCGAATCAAGAGCCCTTCACCAGCATCAAGGCCTCCAGTGTGACATGTTCGGTACGCTGACGTTAGTATAGTTTTTTGTTGGTATAATTGTTTATTAGTATAACTGATATGGTTTTTTTGGTATAACTGATATATTTATTTGTAAATTATGCATAAAAAATACTAGGCTCTAGACCACCAACCCTCGGCCAGTGGCATACATTGAAGAAGAAGAAGAAGAAGAAGAAGAAGAAGAAGAAGAAGAAGAAGAAGAAGAAGAAGAAGAAGAAGAAGAAGAAGAAGAAGAAATATGAAGAAGAACTTCTTATAACCCCAGGTAGGCAAGTCTTATCATTTAACACTGGGGGTCCTCTCCATTATGTTACCCACAGCAGTGGATTAACACCCAGGTACATATTTACCACCACTTGGTGATCAGGGGCATCAGGTGTAAGGAGAATTGCCCATTCCGTCTCGCCCCGACCTTGAGTCGAACCCGGGTTCCAGAGTTTATGAGCCGACCCTTCTGACACTTTGATACACTTGTCAGTGACGGTACTACCAAGTGTTTGATTAATATCAGTGACTCCAGTGTCTTGGTCAAGACTGAAGGTAGAAAACATTAATAATTCTAGGTAACACATGAGTAAATAGTGCCAGAAGAGCGCCTTGTCATGGTCCCCATTACGTTCATTCTGTGTAATAGTCGCAACGTTATGTTGTTGGACGTTGGGGTGTGAGCAAGGTAACATTTACGGAGGGATTTAGGGCAAACCGGTTAGCCGGACTTGAGTCCTGGAGGTGGTAAACACAGTACCTGCACTCTGAAGGAAGCAGCAACAGCCTGGTTGACCAGGCAAGCACCAGACAAGCCTGGCCCATGGCCGGGCTCAGAGAGTAGATAAACTCTCGAAACTCTTCAAAGGTATATCAAAGGTAAAGGTATATCAAGGGTGAGGATGTTGCAGTTCAGAGGGTCATTTGAAGTGTCATCTCTGCGTACTTTTGTCAAGGCAGCTACAGAATGAATGATGGTGAATGAAATTTCTCTTTTGGGTCATGGCTGATGTGGTAATAATAATAATAATAATAATAATAATAATAATAATAATAATAATTAGTACTAAAGTAATCTGTATTTATCATGATTTAGTACAGTAAAGAATCCAACAGGACGTTATGAACAACAGTATCCAGAACATAACAGACTGGAACATAACATGACGTAGCAGAACAATGAAGAACAGAACAAAATACAGAAGTTGATGAATAAGACATGCGTAACACTTGGGTATCTTTGTTACCTAAACGTTTCGCCTGCACAACAAACTTCTTCAGTCAAACTCAGAATACAACACTAGAAACAACAGAAGCAGTTTTGAGGTGATCAGTCCCTCAGTCCTGAGGGACTGATCACCTCAGTCCCTCATCTCAGTAACAAAATACTGTTAGATTTCATCCTTTTGCACAGCGGAGCAAATTTGTTGTTGGGTGTCATTCACCCCGTGAGTGGACATAAAGCATTAAAAAATGAAAATTTCGCCTCAATTAGTTCATCCTCCACCGTCATTACGAACCCTTATCCTTGAACGATGCAATTTACGGTAATTACTACTCTACAAACGGTCGTTATTGTCTAATTGCACGAAGATTGTGGGAGGTGGAAGGTGGAAGGTGGGAGGTGGGGTTCTGAGGCTGCTGACCCACACGTTAATTCGTGTGTCGCAAACCATGACTCAACCATCAGAGATTATGTGCCAGTTTTTCCTTGCTTTTGTTGTTATTTATGTTGTTTCGGCACAGGTGATTTAGATTTTGCAGGATGCCCATAGCATGGGATTAAGACACGTGTGCAACACATGCGCATCTTTATTCCCAAAATGTTTCGCTGCACAGCAGATTTCTTCACTCAGGATGAGAAGTGATTTTAATCCTGGAGACAGTGGAAGAAGTGGTAAGGTAGTTTGAGGTATTCAGTCTCTCAACTTTGACAGGTGTTCAGTGCCTCAGCCTTGATAAAAGGTATTCTTGAAGGTGGTGCTTTAGCCCAAGGGACTGAACACCTCCAAGAACACCTTCTATTAAGCCGAGTTACTGAACACCTCAAAACTACCTCTCCACTTCTTCCACTCTCTCGAGGATTAAAATCACTTCTGTACTCGACTGAAGAAGACTGCCGAGTCGGCGAAACGTCTCGTCAGTAAAGATACTACCATACTGTGGTCCTGGCCCAGCCATGTAGTATGAGGCCAAGTTACAATTAAAAACACAGGCGTTGTTGGTGTTCCTGGTGCGGCTGGCATCTGTGTTTGCGTACGCGTGGGTAAAATCCCTAAGCATTTCACCCACATATATTTTATTACAACTTCTACATGGGATGGTGCAGATGTCTGCATTATCCTTGGGGCTGGCACTAACCTTCCTAGAGCTAGTATAATATCTTTGACAGTGGTGGAGGTGACGATGACGGATGTAACTGCCTTTCTTAAGTAACCTGGAAGCGTTCACAGGTACCGTGAAAGTAGGGAAAACAAGAGTGGTTACTGTTTGTATCGACTCTTAGTGATGACTGTTATCTTATTTGTGCTTTCCTTCCACATCTGCGGACGATCTCAGAGACTTCGAACCACCTGTCTTCCAGGAAGTCGGGGCTCCGGATTCCGAGAACCTTTAAGAAAGAAACCCAATGGAAGACCTCTCTTGGTTCTAACAGAGTGGTGAGATCAGAAACAAATGAGACGATTTTGATTGATGGATTTACTGTACACGCTAAATTGAAAGGAGCTGCATGTTGCTAGTAGTGTTTTTGTATATACGAACTTTGACGTGTGTTATTGTTTCCCTATTTTAAAGATAACTGAATAGCAGCCTCATTAGTGTTTAGATCGTCTGTGAGTTAGAGGAAGTCAAGTGTACTAAATGTATTGATGAGGATGTCATCCACGTACTTCATCCAGGACACTCCAGCAGGGATGTCATGGTGCTTCGCATACAAGGGCCAGTCTGCTGCTTGTAAAGATGGTTAGAAAGGGAAGTAGTTGTAGTGTGACCTGAGCGTTGTCAGGAAATGGAACAATCTGGAGAGTGAAGTAATGAAGGTAGGATCCATACATACCTCTAAGATGAGGTACGATATGGCTCTTGGAGCAGGGAGAAAGTGGACCTAGTGGCGACTAGCAAAGAGGCGGGGCCAAGAGCTATAAATCGACCTCTGCAACTACAAATATGTCAGTATAAGCCATTCATTGCTTCTTGTCCGAGACTGTCGAGATGGATGGTGGTACTTTAGTTCCTTGGGACGTTGATAAACAAGACACGTCCAAACTGGCTAGTTTCTTGTCCAGTGTGACAGTGTCTCATCATCCTCGATGCAAGAGCACAGGAGTGCCGGAGCTGTGTACTGTTGACTGTCTCAGGCGCACATGAACCAAAAGGTTCAACGCCTCTTTTTCCTGTCTTGTTCTTGTTCTTCACCATTATAATAATATAATTGGTGGCCCGTGGCCTGGTGGCAAAAGCTCTCGCTTGACAAGCTGAGCGTCCGGGTTCGATTCCCGGCAAGCGTGAAAACATTGGGCGTGTTTCCTTACACAGGTTGTCCATGTTCACCCATCAGTAAAATGGGTACCTGGGTGTTAGTGGACTGGTGTGGGTCGCATCCTGGGGCAAAATTGACCTAATTTGCTCGAAATGCTCAGCATAACAAGGGGCTTTCTATATACTAGTAGTATGTCAATGATGCCCCTGTGGTTTAGCGCTTCTTTTGATTATAATAATAATAATAAATGTCAATGATGTCAGCTAGGCCTGTATACCTTGTACATGTAGAAATAAAGATATTATTATTATTTATGATAATAATAATAGCAACAACAATCATTGTGTCGCTATTGAGTAAGACCTATCATAAGACTGCCTGAAAAGCCTAGGCATACCTAGGCATATTATTGGCCATCTTGTAATATCTACTTCATAAAATGTATAATTATAAGTACACCCCACCTTGTATATTACTCGAAATAAAGAATTTGAATTTGAGTACCTAGGATAACCCAAGAAAGTCAAAGTGACTTATTTCCATTGGGGTCCTTGATAATTTTAATTAATAATAATATTAATGACAATAATAACAACAACAACAATAATAATAATAATAATAATAATAATAATAATCTGAGCAAGAGAAGGATAGCTCTGGTTCCTTAGAGCACAAGCCCTCCCTCTGCATCAAGGGATCCCTAATAAAGGGATGATTCATATAAAGCGTGTAGGGCGCCCCTGGCAGCGGGCAGCAGTACTACTGACAACAACACAGCTGGTCCGGCCTTCACACCATGATACCTCTCCGGCTCATAATAAAATCTGTTCCTGTATTAAGCAGAGGCTTTAAAACCTCTGCAAAATATGGAGGAGAGTGAGTATATCTGGCAAACCTTTTCGTGAATACAATAAACTGTTCCTACATTATGCAGAGGCTTTAAACCCTCATTAAATAATGGAGGAATGCGAGTATACCTGCTTAACTTCATGATTCCAGTAAACTGTTTCTACATTTAGTAGAGGTTTTAAAGCCTCACTGAATCAAGTAGTAGAGTGAATATCCCAGGCTAACTTCTGCGGGATTCCAGTTAGGCTCAATAGCAGCTATGTGACAAAATTTTGAAGGGTTCTAAGCCATTTCCCTTCAAGCCTTGATACCTATGAAGGGTATGTATGCATTTGTATGTAGTATTATGTATAGTTTGACTAGCTCGAATTTCGGTTCAGTGTGAATTAGTGCAAGGTTTCCCCTCAAATCGTGTGTAAAATTTACGAAGAATTTGAAAAGTGTGAATTTCAATAATGTAACCACTTCGCAGGATTCATTATTTGCACTAATCGAGACCTAGCTTTATGTATGTATTTTATTATTTGTTTATTTACAGGCATACCTAGCTAATACAGCACCCACTTTAGGGCACTTTGCTAGTATGGCATTTTTTAATTAAATTCATATTTATTTTTTCGGTGATTTATTTGACTCTGAACTGAATTAAGCCTTCCTTCAATAATTACTACTACTAATATGTTCATTCACTTAATAAATGATAATGTAAACAAGTTTTTAGGTTTTATATGCATGGAAAGTTAAAAAATGGTTGTGATTCGCTTTACAGTGATGTTCATTTTACAGTGGTTGTCTGGAACCTAACCCGCTGTATTACCAAGGTAGGCCTGTATTTGTTTATTTACTCATCCATTCACACACATTATCCCTCAGTCCACAGCAGGATTCAACCCTGCACATACTGCATTAAAGTACACAGTACTTTTGCCACACAGCCAGACCCCAGATAAATAAGATAATTTACAAACCTTGTGCTCTGGAGTATAGGATACACCTCCTAGCTTAGGCTACTACCTACTCCAGGTAGTAGCCTAAGCTAGGTGGTGTATCCCATACTCCAGAGCACCAGGTTTGTAAATTATCTTGTCAAATCCTGCCACATGCAGGTTGTGTATCACTATACTACGGATATTTTGATCAAGACTAATAATTTTTTGATATTGGAGGATATCCTAGGTTAAGTCATCATAACCATAATTTCTTTTGTGTTTTGTTGGGGATTTATAGGGCCATTACAGCTTATCCCATAATGGGACCTGCTTTCTAGTTTCTGGGGACGAACTAGTGCCCAAATCTGAGCTAGAATTGGGAAGGGAACAGGCATTTCCTTCAAAAATAAAAACAGGCTAATGAAGAATAAGAAATCACAATACTAAGGCTGGAACAATTTACCAAAAACCCCACACTTAGGATGATGTTTCAGTCCATCCTAGACACTGTCAAATTACATCTTAGAGAAAAAGAGGCAGGGAAGGCCATAGGACAGATTGGAAGAAGAGGGGAGGAGAAGGTTCACAAGAGTAGCAGTGGTGATGGTGGCAGTGGCTGCTTGTGGCAGACGGAAAAAAGAAGAGCCAGTCACAAAGCAGGAATAGGAATCGAATTCTCTGTTGCCTTTCCTTGATGTTCATGTCCACCAGTATGAGACTGACTTTTCTCTTTCTGTCTACCACAAACCTATGCACAGTGGGATGAATATGCACTACTTTTCTTATCTATTCTTTGACTGAAATTTTCACCCTTTACAGCTCATTCTCTCACCTTGCTATCCTTCCTTTTTTATAGACTGCCTACTCTCATGCTAAACAGATTTTCTTCTCTCCCAGACACACTTCTGTGAAATCTCTTATTCTTTCCCTTACATACATTTCCAGTCTTCAGAATCTTAACACCCTCTGTCCTCTAGGTATCAAACTTGGTTTTTGTCAGACTAATTCCCTTCACACTAATCTTGTTCATATTTCTCCTATCACTGATGCTTCTGGTGTCTATTCCATTTCCTGCTCTTCCTGTCCACTTCAGTACTTTGGTGAAACTAGCCACTCTCTTTCTGACAGACTTAAAAAGCACAAAAATCTTGGTGACACCAACAATGCTCTTTTCTGTCATGTCAGAGATCACAGCCATCCTATTCACTGGTCTTCTCATTGGAACTCCCTACTCTTCTAGCCTTGCAATCAAAGCCTGGCTTCAGGCTAGGCTGTGAGGGTAGAAAATACTTTTGAAACCAGTCACATGTATATATCATCCAGATATATTTATTGATATTTTACTACAGTTTTTGTTTTAAGTTTTAATTTACTTCGTTGTTTTGATGTGGGGAAAGCCATTTTCAGAACTTATCTCACAGTTCACTTAATATACAGGTACAGTATCATGTTCAAGGAATAAGCATATTTTACTGTTGTTTCATAGGCAATGATCACAAATTAGACATTTGATAATTTAGGTCCTTCATATAGGCCTATTAGTAATAAACTGCCAACTCATTCTTGCAGGTGGAGTTACCGTACGGCTCCTCCACCTCCACCAAAATCAATAATGATTAAGGCCGAAGTGATGGGAGCATTTATGTGGTGGTGGATCCTCTACCATCTTTTTACAGAACCAGAACATATCACTGTGAGTATATTTTGTACAGTATTTTCAAGGGGTGTCTTGATTTCAGTGACTGGCTATTAATCCCAGGAGTTGAAGCTACCCTTCCCTTCATTTACAGAAGTATTTGCCAGAAGCTTGCGATATTTTAATTTACCACAGCTAATACTTTCCTCATTAACATTTCTAGAGTTTAGCAAATGCTTTCCTAGCTTCATTCACTCCTTTCATAAGAATTTTTTTTAACCTTGTAAATTAACCCTTTATTACAGATTCACTAACCTCACTGATTTAACCATATTTGCATGTTAGATCTCTCAGGCATTGGCTTGTTCATTGAAGTTTGGAGTACTTGCCTTTGGACTTCAGTGATTGAACCACTTTCATATATAAATTTAACTTGTGTAGTTATGGTAGTAGGGATAAATAATAAAAGCTTGTTAGGAGTGGGAATGATATAAATGTGCTTTACTGTGTATTAATATTGTAATACAGGAGGCCTTCCACATTCACAAGGGTTAGGGGATCAAGAACCTCACGAATCTTGAAAATTCGTGAATGTTTGATGCGCAAATATGATGTAGGGAAATATGCTCAAATATATTTTAGGGAAATATAATAATAGCATTTATTTAGCCTAACAATGCTGCTTCCTTAACCTATTGAACCACGAACAATCATAAAACACGTGAAAACATCGTAAAATATTGTATATACAGTGGACCCCCGGTTTACGTACTGCTCCAAACTCGAACAATTATGTAAGTGTATTTTTGTAAGTGCATGTGTAAGTGTATTTTTGGGGTCTAAAAGGACTAATCTAATTTACATTATTTCTTATGGGAACAAATTCGTTCGGTAACGGCACTCGAACAGCATTCTGGAACGAATTATGACCGTTAACTGGGGGTCCACTGTACATGTTATGGTTTAATAACAAATAATGAACAAACAAAACCCTCACCACTTGTAAGGTTAGGCAGACGAACTCTGACGACTTGTGATGATGGTGATGATAGTTAGCCATGCAGTTACTGATGACAGTTGAATGGAGGTGATTATGTGGAGTGTAACTGCATGGCATGAAGTCTAGTGTGTGGATTCTAACTCTTCACTGCCAGCGTCACTGCCAACATTGCTAGAGTCAGAGTTAGCAATGGAGTCAGATTCTGCCACGAGTTAAGGTTTGGTAAATATGATTTGTTTGGTAAATATGATTGGGCAGCAGGGCATTCGCGAAAGACGAACTCACAAAAGTGGAGGGCCTTCTGTACATAGTTAGAACAGTCAACGTTTAAGAAACTATTTATATTTTAATCACTTTTATTTGTATAAATAATGAATATAAGCCACAATACCTTGACTAGAATTTAGAGGGAAATGATATATGGCATTTCTCCCTTCCTGAACAATTCGTGACTTAATGATCCAAGACTGACTGAAATTGTCTTAGGTTTCCTCAACTAACTGAAATTCACACATGAGTTACACTAAAGTGGTTACAGTAGGGCCCCGCTTTACAGTGTTCCGCTAATACGGCGATTTCAAATTATGATCGAGACTCGCTATATGGCAACTCGTCTTTCTAATACGGCACACCCTCACCTGGTTTGTTTACATTCTCTGTGAGCACATCTCTCTATTATGTCTGGAAACTTTACAAAATTCAAGTGTTTTAAAGTTATTGGATATTTTGTGTGTGATAATACAGTGGTACCCCGAGTTTCGTACTGCTCCCAACTCAAACAATTATGTAAGTGTATTATTGTAAGTGCTTTTGTAAATGTATTTTTGGGGTCTGAAACGGACTAATCTAATTTACATTATTCCTTATGGGAACAAATTCGTTCGGTAACGGCGCCCAAACAGCCTTCTGGAACGAATAAAGTACAAAACTCGGGGTACCACTGTACTTATGTGTACCTGTATCTAAATATACTTACACACTGTTCTGGCATGCAGGTACACATTAAAATCACTAAAAGTGTCCCTCTAGTCTTAACTCCATAGGAATACTAATTGTTTGTAATAATAATCACTCTTGGGCACATTAAATGTCTTATTTTACATTAATATAGACATTTTCATTAATCCATTTATGATATTTTCTTCAAAATTATATAAGAAACACGTTACATAGCATATAAACATGCTATGTTTATATGGAGGTCTGGTACCCGGGCAGAGAGAAAACATTACGTTTTCTTTGGTCCAGCACCAGAGAAAACATGTATGAATCTGTGTTTGGCCCAGTCACTCCCCTTTACATTCTGCTTTTGTTTACAATTCTCAGCATGAGTTATTATCATTACTTCTCCCTTCATTTATGATGGCATCTAAAGGTATAGTTGTTAGAAATGATTAAACTCAGTGAACAACGTATCTTTCTTTCTTTCTTTCTTTCAACACGTCGGCCGTTTCCCACCGAAGCAGGGTGGCCCAAAAGAAAAAACGAAAGTTTCTCCTTTTACATTTAGTAATATATACAGGAGAAGGGGTTACTAGCCCCTTGCACCTGGCATTTTAGTCGCCTCTTACGACACGCATGGCTTACGGAGGAAGAATTCTGTTCCACTTCCCCATGGAGATAAGAGGAAATAAGAACAAGAACTAGTAAGAAAATAGAAGAAAACCCAGAGGGGTGTGTGTATGTACATATGCTTGTACATGAATGTGTAGTGTGACCTAAGTGTAAGTAGAAGTAACAAGACATACCTGAAATCTTGCATGTTTATGAGACAGAAAAAAGACACCAGCAATCCTACCATCATGTAAAACAAATGTGAACAACGTATGTCGATGGTAAAAATATGGCTCTTGTTCACATTAAATATCCTATAGCTATGTAGGTAGGTGTAGCCCAGGCGGGCTACACCTACCGGCTACCTACACTGACTTCCTACAAATAAATACTACTCACCTCTCATCCTACATTAAGACTACACATACAAGGTAAATAATGAGTGTACATACTGTATATGTATTTTATCTCTCTGGGTTGCTTTAAATATCGTATATGTATTAAGTTTGACACAGGGAGCCAGGGCTACCTACACCTGACCTGATTGTCTGGCACTGATGGGGTGAGGATGGGGTCCACTGGATTTTCAAAAACACTGAATAATGCATTTTTTTGCTAATCTGTAGTTATTTAATTAATATGCAGCTAAGATTTACCTTTTTTTTTTACTATTTTGCAGGGTGAATTTCCCTATCCTAATGTTTCCAAGTGGACCAATGCTGAGCTTGGTATTCCTCCTGATGCTGAAGACTAGATGACTAGATGACCTAATTTTATGCAGGGGAAAAACTTAAATAATTTGAACTATACAGTTCTAAATGTGGTAATATAGTTGTGTAATAAGAGACATGTAATATGGCTGTCATCAATATCCCATTTTATATTCTGTGAACTATACATTTAATATTAAATTTTTAAGGCATATACAGCACTGTAGTTGAAATCAATGTTTATTGAAATATAGGAAAATGTAATTTTGTTTTTATCTTGTTCAGATTCTTATACTGTAAACTATTGAAGGCCTTGTATGTTGTAAATATACATTTAATTTTGTTTGTTGGTTGAATTTAAGTGTCTTCCTATGTACATTAGTACGTATGTATATTTAAATGCACTATTTCTTTATTTTTTTTTATGTTAAAAATGATCAAACTGAAGAACACTAAATGGGTTTAGCACTTTTTTTACAAATATAATAATAATGCACAGTACAGTGGAACCTCGGTTTTCGTGATTAATTCATTCCAGAAAGTCTGACGAAAACCGAATTTGACGAAAACTGAAGCAATATTTCCTATAAGAAATAATGTAAATCCAATTAATCCGTTCCAGACACCCAAAAGTATTAACAAAAAATACATTTTATAGAGAATAACTTATAGTTTTACATACAGAAAACATTGAGAAATAAATATAAATGACTAATGAAATGGATAAATGAACATTTAACATCACTTTTACCTTTATTGAAGACTTGTTGGCGTATGGAAGACGCAAGGAGGGGAGAGGGAGGAGGAGAGGTTATTGGTTTGAAGGGAAATCCCCCTACTCGACAAAAACCGAGTGGATGAACGAAAACTGGGACAAAATTTTGACGAAAAAAGTCGTCGAAAACCGAATTCGACGAAGACCAGGGCAAATAAAAACTAAGGTTCCACTGTATTTGATATATGAGGGAGCAAGGGGCTAGTAACCTTCTCCTGTATACATTACTAAATTTCTTTTTAGGTCACCCTGCTTTGGTGAGATACGGCTGGTTTGTTGGGAAAAAAAATTGTTAAATGAGATTGACATACAAGTGTATGTAGCAAATTTGAATTTGATAAATAATTTGACTCATTATTTTCAGACCATTATATTGCATATTTTATTTATTATATGTATTTCCCCCTTAGAAGTGGAAAATAAGCCTTCCTCAAGTTATGTATGTCATAAGCGACTAAAATGCTGGAAGCAAGGGGCTAGTATCCCCTTCTCCTGTATATTTTACTAAATGTAAAAGAAGAAAAGCTTTTGCTTCTTTTTTGGGTCACCCTATATCAGTGGAAGACAACCGGTGTGTTAAAACAAATCTGCCTTAGGGCGAGTGCCCTGATCCAAGAAATTGGAGCTACCCTCCCTTTCCTCGGGTCAAATCTGACATCTTCCCTACAACTCCCATTTCTTCAGTGTTGCATGATGGGTTTAGCACTTCTCCATGAATATTGTTGTCTGTACTTTTCAAAAAAAGAAAAAAAATGAGGTAGATCAAAGTAGCCTCTAGCCCCTTTCAAGGAATGTACCCTGTGAGGGGCTCTTGATCCATGGAAGGGAACCTATCTTCTTTGGATTGCATCTGATTGCCTTGCATTCCCTAAGAACTGCATAACTTCTTTGAGTTTAACCCTTCTCATAATTGCAATAATTTATATACAATCTTGCATTCTGAGCATAAATACGGTGGTTCAGCACTTAGTTTTGGTTATGCAGTGGACCCCCGAGTTACGAGCACCTCGGAAATCGTACAATTATGTAAGTGTAATATTGTAAGTGCTTTTGTAAATATATTTTTGGGGTCTGAAATGAACTAACCTACTTGAAATTATTCCTTAAGGGAGAAAATTTGTTTGGTAATGGCACTTGAGCAGCCTTCTGGAATGAATTATGCTCGTAACTCGGGGGGGGTCCACTGTACAATAATGAGCATAATACAGTATAAAATTGAAGGGTTCTCTCCCACATGGCTTGTGCTGTATCATATTCACTGCTAATATGTCAAGTATTTAATGCCATTCATTAGACAGTAAACCCTCCACGTAACGGATTTCGACAAAATGCACTAGGTCAGTCTATTCAGAAACAAAGGACAAAGTCTTTTAGCCACAGAATTGTTCATTATTGTTGTTATCACAGCAAAACAGTCTCTGCTCACAACTGCCATTATTGACTACCTGCTTTAACTATAGTCTCTGCTATAACACATTCTCCCACAAAGCACTTAAATATGATAGTGTACAAGAGCTATATTTCTAAAGGTTGCTGGTATCAAAGGTGTTTAGTGATTTTTAGTGAATATAATAATGTTGGAAGGCAAAAGTGGTGAAGGTGAGCACACCAGATTAGGGAAAAGACAAGTCATGGAGCAATCAGTTACAAAATTGAAAGAATCATTAAAGGTAAGACTTGCAGAGAGGACAGAACCTAGAGAAACCATGTCGGTATTGTAGGAGAAGCCAGTAGGCTAGAAGACTTTAGGGGGTCTTGAAAATGACATAGGGATAGCTTTTGTTATATCTCCCTCAAGGGAGGTTCTTTGACCCCAGTGAGGGAAGGGGCTCCTGATACAAGGGACAGGACTGTCCCTTCTTGAATCAATTCTGACTGCTTCCCATTCCCTCAGCCACTATATAACCCCTACAACTTTAGTACTCCCTCCTTCCATGAATAATAATTCTGTCAAGACCACCCGTTTAGAAGGAAGTTTCCCACCAGCACAAGATGTCTGAGGTATAGACAGTTCAACAACATTACCCATTTTTCCCATGATCTGCTCCTCCATCAGCAACCCTTCAAGAAGATGCCTTGATGATGAAGGGCTCTTGATCCAAGAATTTAGATCATTATCTTCACTTTTCCAAGTGTCATAGTTCCTGTACAGGTTTAGCTGTTCTCAGAAATATAGTAATACAGACTCTCCTCACTTAGCGATGTACACTGTACTCATTTATCAACGACTTGGACTTACGACAGGCTCTCTGACCAGTATGCATACCTAAATAATGTATATTAGAGCTGATTCTCTATTCTTTTTGTTATAATATAGTACAGTACACTACTGTATAAACATTTAAAAATATACCAGAAATGTTATGAATGGTGCAAAGGTGACATTAAAACAATATCAGAGATAGTTGACAGAAACCCACTACCATTATAGTATGCTCCTCACTTAGCGATGAATTCGTTTACCAACGTGGCAAACTAACTAACAACGTGGTCTTAGGAACGGAACTCTGTCATTAAGTGAGGAGAGGCTGTAATAAAAAAATAATCATAATAATGTTATCTAAAAGATAATAATCTGCTAATGGTTCTTGCCACCTTCAATTGAACTACCCAATTATGACTCCCATTCTACACCCTAATCTGTAATTAACATGCCCTCTTCCTGCAAGCACCCAGACCTCAGGTAAATATAAAATAATGTCCTTGGTGGTCTTCGATTGTACTCGTTTTAAATAAGCCACATGGGGCGGCTACTATTACAAATGTGCAAAAGCACATGCACATCATGTACGAATAGCTAAACAAAATTGGTTGTTGGCTGGCATGTCTACTGCAACTTGCTATAGGTTTATGTGCACAATCTAGAAAACTATATGAAAGCTAGCAGGCAAATACTCTCCAGACCCTACCCCCATTCCTACAGTTTCTAGAAAAAACATTGAAGGTCCTGTCAAAGTTGCTACAGCAAATGTTTATCATTTTGGAATCTTTAGTTTTAAACAGCACTGTATGTTCCTTATGGGTTTAGCACTTCATTATGATTATAATAATAATATACAGTGGTACCTCGGTATACGTCCTTAATCCGTTTCAGGACCTTGGACTTATACCAAGCAGGACATATACCAAACAAATTTTCCCATAAGAAATACTATAGGGAAAACGATTAATATGTTCCCATGGAAAAAAAATCCTATTATTAGCATATTATACATTGATGGGGTTGTATAAAATAATTTAAACACTGCTTAATACTAAAATATGTAATTTAAACACTGCTTAATACTAAAATACATACATAAATACAAAAGAATTAGATGAAATAAATGCAAATTTAACCTCACTTTACTTTGTTGAAAAGAGTCGAGTGCCTACTAGGATAGTGCTGAGAAGGGAAGAGGAGGAAATGTTATTGTTTGGAAGGAGAGTCCTCTTCTCTTTTCTGTCTCTTTTTCTTATTTGGACCTGGTTGAAGCTCACCAGGTTTTGACTTTTATTAAAAAATCTGTTCAAAAAACTTTGCTTCTGCCTTCTCCTCAGGATTTTTCGGAAATGTGATATTGTCTGGTCATTCCAGACAATGCAATTATGGCTTGTTTGGGCTTTGTTGGGGTGGTACTTCTCTGCAAAGTTTTTGACGTCCATCCATTTGGCAAAGATTTCCTTGATTAATGAAGTAGGGGCTTCCTCTATTTCCTCTTCTGAGCCTGAAGAGAGTGCATCCATCTTAGGCTTGTGCTCCTCCTTCTCAAGTTCCTGCATCTCCTCAGTGGTCAGCTCTTCCCTGTGCCCCTCCACTAACTCCACAAGGGTAAACAAGGGTAGCATGCGAGTTGTATTCCAAACAAAGGTCGTATACCAAGCAAAAATTTTCGCGGCCAAACAGGACATATTCCAAGTTGGACTTATTCCAAAGTGGACATATACCGAGGTACCACTGTACTTTTAAACGCCCATAAGTTTTTGTGAAACACACTACATCAAACCTCCCTCTTTGATTTTTTGACAGCAACAGATTTATTATACAACCTTTGATTATACTTCCTTTAGCACTCCTCACCGCCCTTACAACTCTACCTCTGTTATACTCTCCACCCTTGCTAGTTTTCAGATCAAGCATATTGCACAGTTCATGCACCCTACCCCTGCAGTGTTGTATGACTCTGGTGGGTTTAGCACTTAGTTTTGATTATAATTATTCTGCTGTATAACCCCTGTGGTTTAGCGCTTCTTTTGATAATAATAATAATAATAATAATAATTCTACATCAAACAGTGTGTTCAACAAAGAAGGAATAAAATAATATCTCAATTTTTATTCAGTAAATGTTCTTTATTTCAATATATCTTCTAAGATGCTTAGTGTTTCTCAGAGGTTACTTTTATCCTCCTCCCTCTTTAGTACAAACCTGAGAGGGAGTCGACCCCATTACATTTTGTCTCGCATTGAAGAACATTCCCTTCACACGAACTCCCATTCAGCAGTGTATGACCCTAGTGGGTTTAGCACTTAGTTATGATTATAATAATACACACTGCCATTAATACTATCCAAGTGCCAACCAGCAGCAGCTAAGCCTGATAAAGTTTATGTCCTTGTGCTTCACATTTACACCCTACAGCATTAGTCTTCCTCTTACACTTTCTTTTAATTGCAGTCAGTCCAGATGGGTTAGACTTCAACGGAACGGCGCAGTAGTCTTACATTTATGCAAGCCAAAACTATCATTTTTGACCCATTACTATTTTCAGCTCAATTTGTAAGTTGACTAATCAGCATCTTGTTTGTTACTTAGAAACCCAAAAACACACACTACCGTCATCAGTCTGATTTTAGAAATGGCTACTCCACCACTGACACTTGTACATCTTGACACATCTGTAATGCCTTCACTGTTGCTTTCATTACGTCCCTTTGATCTCTGTGTTCATGTTCATACAGCTGGACACGTGTACTGCACAGAAATACAGCTGGACACGTGTACTGCACAGAAATACAGCTGGACACGTGTACTGCACAGAAATACAGCTGGACACGTGTACTGCACAGAAATACAGCTGGACACGTGTACTGCACAGAAATACAGCTGGACACGTGTACTGCACAGAAATACAGCTGGACACGTGTACTGCACAGAAATACAGCTGGACACGTGTACTGCACAGAAATACAGCTGGACACGTGTACTGCACAGAAATACAGCTGGACACGTGTACTGCACAGAAATACAGCTGGACACGTGTACTGCACAGAAATACAGCTGGACACGTGTACTGCACAGAAATACAGCTGGACACGTGTACTGCACAGAAATACAGCTGGACACGTGTACTGCACAGAAATACAGCTGGACACGTGTACTGCACAGAAATACAGCTGGACACGTGTACTGCACAGAAATACAGCTGGACATATGTACTGCACAGAAATACAGCTGGACATGTGTAGTGCACAGAAACAGCTGGACATGTGAACTCGAGTAGAGCACAGTCAGATATAGAGCTGGAGACATGCCAAGACAGAATGGAGCCTTGATGTTTCGAGCCTTCAAAAGGGGTGTTTTAAAGTTGCTGAAGGGCTCTTGATCCAAGGAATTGGAGCAACCTTCCAATTCCTTGAATCAAACCCCGTTACCTCCCGTTCTTCAGGCACTGAAGGTTCCACACGGACGGTAGATCAAGTATCCACCAGTGTCATCCTCTGGACTCACTGTGTCATCCTCTGGACTCTCTGTGTCATATTCTGGACTCATTGTCATATTCTGGACTCACCGTGTCATTCTCTGGACTCACTGTGTCATCTTCTGGACTCACCGTGTCATCCTCTGGACTCTCTGTGTCATCTTCTGGACTCATTGTCACCCTCTGGACTAACTGTGTCATCCTCTGGACTCACCGCGTCATTCTCTGGACTCACTGTGTCATCTTCTGGACTCACCGTGTCATCCTCTGGACTCGTTATCAGCTGTTATGTCTGTAAAGACTTATTACCTAAGGTTGCGCATCACGTGTACACATGAAGGTCAGCTGGTGTACACATGAAGGTCAGCTGGTGTACACATGAAGGTCAGCTGGTGTACACATGAAGGTCAGCTGGTGTACACATGAAGGTCAGCTGGTGTACACATGAAGGTCAGCTGGTGTACACATGAAGGTCAGCTGGTGTACACATGAAGGTCAGCTGGTGTACACATGAAGGTCAGCTGGTGTACACATGAAGGTCAGCTGGTGTACACATGAAGGTCAGCTGGTGTACACATGAAGGTCAGCTGGTGTATACATGAAGGTCAGCTGGTGTAACATGAAGGTCAGCTGGTGTACACATGAAGGTCAGCTGGTGTACACATGAAGGTCAGCTGGTGTACACATGAAGGTCAGCTGGTGTACACATGAAGGTCAGCTGGTGTACACATGAAGGTCAGCTGGTGTACACATGAAGGTCAGCTGGTGTACACATGAAGGTCAGCTGGTGTACACATGAAGGTCAGCTGGTGTACACATGAAGGTCAGCTGGTGTACACATGAAGGTCAGCTGGTGTACACATGAAGGTCAGCTGGTGTACACATGAAGGTCAGCTGGTGTACACATACGCTATACATGCAATAAACACACTGTCCTCATAATGGTGTGCGTATAAACATAGTGTACACAAAAGTGTATACAGTGTATGCAAAAACTATGTACACGGTGTACTCATAAGCACAATAGAGCTAAGTTTCATCACCATTTACCTCACCGTCTATATCACATTACACCATCATCATGTAGAATACACCAGACTTAAGATAAGATAAGATTTCTTCGAATTTTTAACCCCGGAGGGTTAGCCACCCAGGATAACCCAAGAAAGTCAGTGCGTCATCGAGGACTGTCTGTCTTATTTCCATTGTGGTCCTTAATCTTGTCCCCCAGGATGCGACCCACACCAGTCGACTAACAACCCAGGTACCTATTTGCTGCTAGGTGAACATGACAACAGGTGTAAGGAAACACGTCGAAATGTTTTCACCCGCCGGGAATCGAACCCGGGCCCTCCGTGTGTGAAGCGAGAGCTCTAGCCACCAGACCACCGGGCCACCGGGCACACATCACTGTACACGGCGTACACCGGACCTGTACTCGAGTACACTGCTCCACAATGCAACCTTCACCTCATCAAGGACGAAAGAATCAAGAAACTTCAGAGGTTTGATTAAAAGGTTGGTCCCAGAGCTTCGAGGCTGGTAAAAAACCGGAGGAGACATGATCGCAACTTGAGAGATACTCAGATAAAGTTGACAACGATATTATTTGAGATGGGAGGAAGAACGAGGGAAGTAACTAGAAACAAGAACTTCAAATGTGGAAAAGGAGCATAAGAAATAATTCCTTCAGTGTGAGGACAGCTAGCAAATGGAATTTATTAAGAAGCATTTAGTAGAGACGAACCAAATAAAAAAACATAAGACAGAGACTGAGAGGATAAAGTGAGCCTCACCAGTCAGTCCAAGTGCAAAGGCGGGACCAAAAGTTAGATATTAACTCTCACAGAAACAAATAAGTGAATCCACACAAAGAAATAAACGAACGCACGCACACACATAAATGCGCTCGCGCACACACACACACACACACTAAGCTGAGTCTCGACCCCTGCAACCACAATTAGGTGAGTACACACACAGCGAAAGCCAAATCTGACCCTAAGCTGTTGTACAGCCACATCAGGAGGAAAACAACAGTCAGTCAAGGACCAGGTGATCAGGCTGAGGAAGGAAGGAGGGAAGACCACAAGAAACGATCGTGAAGTGTGTGAGGAACTCAATATGAGATTCAAAGAAGTGTTCACAGAGGAGACAGAAGGACCTCCAGAAAGACGGAGAGGTGGGGTACACCACCAAGTGTTGGACACAATACATACAACCGCGGAAGAAGTGAAGAGACTGCTAAGCGAGATACCTCAAAGGCGATGGGACCGGATAACATCTCTCCATGGGTCCTGAGAGAGGGAGCAGAGGAGCTATGTGTACCCCTAACAACAATCTTCAACACATCTATCGAAACAGGCGACTACCTGAGGTATGGAAGACAGCAAATGTAGTCCCAATTTTTAAAAAAAGAGAGACAGACGAAGTATTAAACTACAGACCAGTGTCACTGACATGTATAGTATGCAAAGTCATGGAGAAGATTATCAGGAGAAGAGTGATGGAGCACCTAGAAAGGAATGAGCTTATCAACGACAACCAGCACGATTTTAGGCACGGGAAATCTTGTGTCACAAACCTACTGGAGTTTTATGACAGGGTGACATCAGTAAGACAAGAGAGAGAGAGAGAGGAGTGGGTAGATTGCATTTTCTTGGACTGTAAGAAGGCGTTTAACACAGTCCCACACAAGAGATTAGTGCAGAAGCTGGAGGACCAGGCAGCGATGACAGGGAAGGCACTGCAATGGATCAGGGAATACTTGGGAGGAAGACATCAACGAGTCATGGTACGTGACGGAGTGGATCGGTAAGCCAGCGGAAGTCCTCGGTCAGATGACCAGAAGCTCCAACCGCGAGTCATCATCTGACTAAGACCCGAGTCAGGAAACAGGACAAGTGTTTCCTGACGAACCTTATCTAACCTGTAGTGGTAAGGGAGTGGGAAGACTAAAGAGGGGAGGGATGGTGGCTAGTGGGGTGGAAAAGGATGGTGTGGGTGGTGAGGTGGGAGTGGGGATGCAACATAAGGTACCACTATCAGCAACATCATCACCTGGTTCACTCACTTCACACACAGGGAGCGCCATGTTTACACTCTGGTAAGTTCACTCTCAAATTTACCACTAATTTACAATGTTGTTGTTTAGCTTTTGTTTTTTCTTTTCTTTTTGTCAGATAAGTCGAGCGTTTGTTTCTATATGCAATACTTCCTTGAAAATCAGTCAGGGAATAACGCGAGTAATATATTTCAGGGATTTTTTTGTCATATTAATGATGGCTTAAAATACCGATATATGTGCAACACCTGGGTATCATTATAAGTCACATGTGCAACACCTGGGTATCTCTATAAGTCACATGTGCAACACCTGGGTATCATTATAAATCACATGTGCAACACCTGGGTATCATTATAAGTCACATGTGCAACACCTGGGTATAATTATAAGTCACATGTGCAACACCTGGATATCTCTATAAGTCACATGTGCAACACCTGGATATCTCTATAAGTCACATGTGCAACACATGGATATCTCTATTAGACACATGTGCAACACCTGTTTATCTCTATAAGTCACATGTGCAACACCTGGATATCTCTATACGTCACATGTGCAACACCTGGATATCTCTATAAGTCACATGTGCAACACCTGGATATCTCTATAAGACACATGTGCAACACCTGTTTATCTCTATAAGTCACATGTGCAACACCTGGATATATCTATGTCACATGTGCAACACCTGGATATCTCTATAAGACACATGTGCAACACCTGTTTATCTCTATAAGTCACATGTGCAACACCTGGATATATATATATATATATATATATATATATGTCACATGTGCAACACCTGGATATCTCTATAAGTCACATGTGTAACACCTGGATATCTCTATAAGTCACATGTGCAACACCTGGGTATCTCTATAAGTCACATGTGCAGCACCTGGATATCTCTATAAGACACATGTGCAACACCTAGATATCTCTATAAGACACATGTGCAACACCTGGATATCTCTATAAGACACATGTGCAACACCTGGATACCTTGTCGAAAAGTTTCGGCTTTACAACAGAATTATTCAGTGGCACACAGGCGTCCCGTAGCTCACTTGGTAGCGCACTCACCTCACACACTGAGGTCAGTGGTTCGATCCCCGGTACAGGTGGTAGGTACCTGGTACCTGGGTGTTAACTGACTGGTGTGGTTCCATACTAGGGAAAAAATTAACCTAAATTTCCAGAAATGTTCTGCATAACCAGGGGCTTTCTATATAGTATGTCATTGGGAACGCTTGAAGTTCCTAAACCTGTACTCCCTAGAACGCAGGCGGGAGAGATACATTATTATATACACTTGGAAAATCCTAGAGGGACTAGTACCAAACTTGCACACGAAAATCACCACCTACGAAAGCAAAAGACTCGGCAGATGGTGCAACATCCTCCCAATGAAAAGAGGGGTGCCACTAGCACGATAAGAGACAACACAATAAGTGTCAGGGGCCCAAGTCTGTTCAACTGCCTCCCAGCATACATCAGGGGGATTACCAATAGACCCCTGGCTGCCTTCAAGCAGGCACTGAACAGGCACCTAAAGTCAGTACCTGACCAGCCGGGCTGTGGTTCGTACGTTGGATCACGTGTGGCCAGCAGTAACAGCCTGGTTGATCAGGCCCTGATCCACCATGAGGCCTGGTCACAGACCGGGCCGCGGGGGCGTTGACCCCCGGAACTCTCTCCAGGTATACTCCAGGATGTCAGCTATGGTCTGTATAAGTTGTATCACGTACCTGTAGAAATAAAGATTATGATTATAATACTGTTTTGAGGTGATTAGTCCCTCAGCCTTGGTAGGTCAGTCCCTTCAGGCCTAAGGCATAGCCATGCAGCCAGGCCTTACACACTAGAATAGGAGTGAGGTGAAGCAGCTGGAGGTGTCATCGCAAGTGAGCGTGTCCCACTAACGGAAGCAGAGGTCATGTTAAACGACTGTACCCAGACACCCAGGTGTTGCTGTGTCACGCAAGAACCATATTACTGAAGGTATCGTCAGTTAAGATACCCAGGTGTTGCATATGTGTCTTATAAAGATACCCAGGTGTTGCACATGTGTGTTATAAAGACACCCAGGTGTTGCACATGTGTGTTATAAAGATACCCAGGTGTTGCACATGTGTGTTATAAAGATACCCAAGTGTTGCACATGTGTGTTATAAAGATACACAAGTGTTGCACATGTGTGTTATAAAGATACCCAGGTGTTATATATGTGTGTTATAAAGACATCCAGGTGTTGCACATGTGTTATAAAGATACCCAGGTGTTTGCACATGTGTGTTATAAAGATACCCAGGTGTTGCACATGTGTGTTATAAAGATACCCAGGTGTTGCACATGTGTGTTATAAAGATACCCAGGTGTTGCACATGTGTGTTATAAAGATACCCAGGTGTTACACATGTGTGTTATAAAGACATCCAGGTGTTGCACATGTGTTATAAAGATACCCAGGTGTTTGCACATGTGTGTTATAAAGATACCCCTGTGTTGCACATGTGTGTTATAAAGATACCCAGGTGTTGCACATGTGTCTTATAAATATACCCAGGTGTTGCACATGTGTGTTATAAAGATATCCAGGTGTTGCACATGTGTCTTATAAAGATACCCAGGTGTTGCACATGTGTCTTATAAAGATGCCCAGGTGTTGCACATGTGTCTTATAAAGATACCCAGGTGTTGAACATGTGTCTTATAAAGATGCCCAGGTGTTGCACATGTGTCTTATAAAGATACCCAGGTGTTGCACATGTATCTTATAAAGATGCCCAGGTGTTGCACATGTGTCTTATAAAGATACCCAGGTGTTGCACATGTGTCTTATAAAGATACCCAGGTGTTGCACATGTGTCTTACAAAGATGCCAAGGTGTTGCACATGTGTCTTATAAAGATGCCCAGGTGTTGCAGATGTGTCTTATAAAGATACCCAGGTGTTGAACATGTGTATTATTCATCTACCAAGCCAGAAGAACTAATGTAGAAATGCTTTATTCTTTTAAGAAAATGCAGTTTGTTCAATCTACCTATGGCAGTTTGTTCAACCTACCTATGGCAGTTTGTTCAACCTACCTATGGCAGTTTGTTCAACCTACCTATGTCAGTTTGTTCAACCTACCTATGGCAGTTTGTTCAACCTACCTATGGCAGTTTGTTCAACCTACCTATGGCAGTTTTTTCAACCTACCTATGGCAGTTTGTTCAACCTACCTATGGCAGTTTGTTCAACCTACCTATGGCAGTTTGTTCAACCTACCTATGGCAGTTTGTTCAACCTACCTATGGCAGTTTGTTCAACCTACCTATGGCAGTTTGTTCAACCTACCTATGGCAGTTTGTTCAACCTACCTATGGCAGTTTGTTCAACCTATCTATGGCAGTTTGTTCAACCTACCTATGGCAGTTTGTTCAACCTACCTATGGCAGTTTGTAAACCTACCTATGGCAGTTTGTTCAACCTACCTATGGCAGTTTGTTCAACCTACCTATGGCAGTTTGATCAACCTACCTATGGCAGTTTGTTCAACCTACCTATGGCAGTTTGTTCAACCTACCTATGGCAGTTTGTTCAACCTACCTATGGCAGTTTGTTCAACCTACCTATGGCAGTTTGTTCAACCTACCTATGGCAGTTTGTTCAACCTACCTATGGCAGTTTGTTCAACCTACCTATGGCAGTTTGTTCAACCTACCTATGGCAGTTTGTTCAACCTACCTATGGCAATTTGTTCAACCTACCTATGGCAGTTTGTTCAACCTACCTATGGCAGTTTGTTCAACCTACCTATGGAAGTTTGTTTGGCCTATGGTAGTTTGTTTGACCTGCCTATGGAATTTTGTTTGACCTATCTATGGCACTTTGACCTACCTATGGCAGTTTGTTTGATCTACCTATGGAAATTTGTTTGACCTATTTTTGGAAGTTTGTTTGACCTATCTATGGCAGTGAGACACAGTACCCAGGAAAAAGTAGTCACCTAGGAGATTCAGCAGAGTGCCTGGCTTGAGGTGGGTGTAGGTGGCAGTGGGAACCCTGACAGGTGATGGCAGAATCTGTTGGTGATAGCAAATCAGTAATGGATCTGAACGACAGGGAATGACTTAAAAAAAAAGTTCGGGGCTTTTCCAACTTCAGCGTAAACAACGATAATACCTTATATTATATATATATAAAATATTTGAAGGTCATGTCTCTAATACATGAGTGGGTGCGGGTGGGTGTGAATTGGACCTGACTAGCTTGTGCTACTAGGTCAGATGCCGTGTTCCTTCCTTAAGTGAATGTGACCTGACCTGACTAGGTTGGGGCATTGGCTTAAGCCGGTAGGAGACTTGGACGTGCCTCGCATGGGCCAGTAGGCCTGCTGCAGTGTTCCTTCTTTCTTATGTTCTTAATTTTTTATTTTATTAACACATCGGCCGATTCCCACCAAGGCAGGGTGGCCCGAAAAAGAAAAACTTTCATCATCATTCACTCCATCACTGTCTTGCCAGAGGGTGCTTTACACTACAGTTATAAAACTGCAACATTAACACCCCTCCTTCAGAGTGCAGACACTGTACTTCCCATCTCCAGGACTCAAGTCCGGCCTGCCGGTTTCCCTGAATCCTTTCATAAATGTTACTTTGCTCACACTCCAACAGCACGTCAAGTATTAAAAACCATTTGTCTCCATTCACTCCTATTAAATACGCACACTTCTCTTTACATGTCCGAACCACCTCAACAACCCCTCCTCAGCTCTCTGGATAATAGTTTTGGTAATCCCGCACCTCCTCCTAATTTCCAAACTCCGAATTCTCTGCATTATATTCACACCACACATTGACCTCGGACATGACATCTCCACTGCCTCCAGCCTTCTCCTCGTTGCGACATTCATCACCCATGCTTCACACCCATATAAGAGTGTTGGTATAACTATACTCTCATACATTCCCCTCTTTACTTCCATGGACAAAGTTCTTTGTCTCCACAGACTCCGAAGTGCTCCACTCACCCTTTTCCCCTCATCAATTCTATGATTCACCTCATCCTTCATAGACCCATCTGCTGACATGTTTACTCCCAAATATCTGAATACATTCACCTCCTCCATACTCTCTCCCTCCAATCTGATATCCAATCTTTTTGTTATCCTCATCACCTTACTACCTGGAGTCTACCTGGAGAGAATTCCAGGGGTCAACGCCCCCGCGGCCCGGTCTGTGACCAGGCCTCCTGTTGGACCAGAGCCTGATCAACCAGGCTGTTACTGCTGGCCGCACGCAGTCCAACGTACGAACCACAGCCCGGCTGATCAGATACCGACTTGAGGTGCCTGTCCAGTGCCTGCTTGAAGACAGCCAGGGGCTTGTTGGTAATCCCCCTGATGTATGCTGGGAGGCAGTTGAACAATCTTGGGCCCCTCACACTTATTGTGTTGTCCCTCAACGTGCTAGTGGCACCCCTGCTTTCCTATATTCACTTTAAATTTTCTTCTTTTACATACCTTACCAAATTCATCCACCAACCTCTGCAACTTCTCTTCAGAATCTCCCAAAAGCACAGTGTCATCAGCAAAAAGCAACTGTGACAACTCACACTTTGTATTTGATTCTTTGTCTTTTAACCCCACACCTCTTGCCAAGACCCTCGCATTCACTTCTCTTACAACCCCATCTATAAATATATTGAACAACCACGGTGACATCACACATCCTTGTCTAAGGCCTACATTTACCGAGAAATAATCTCCCTCTCTCCTACACACTCTAACCTGAGCCTCACTATCCTCATAAAAGCTCTTCACTGCTTTCAGTAACCTACCTCCTATTCCATACACCTGCAACATCTGCCACATTGCCCCCCTATCCACCCTATCATACGCCTTTTCCAAATCCATAAATGCCACAAAAACCTCTTTACTCTTATCCAAATACTGTTCACCTATATGTTTTACTGCAAACACTTGGTCTACACCCCCCCCCCCCTACCTTTCCAAAAGCCACCTTGTTCATCAGCTATTCTGCTCTCCGTCTTACTCTTAATTCTTTCAATAATAATTCTACCATACACTATACCTTGTATACTCAACAGACTTATTCCCCTATAATTTTTGCACTCTCTTTTGTCCCCTTTGCCTTTATACAAAGGAACAATACACGTTCTCTGCCAGTCCCTAGGTACCTTACCCTCTTCCATACATGTATTAAATAATAGCACCAACCACTCCAAAACTATATCTCCGCCTGCTTTTAACATTTCTACCTTTATCCCATCAATCCCAGCTGCCTTACCCCCTTTCATTCTACCCACTGCCTCACGAACTTCCCCCACACTCACAACTGGCTCCTCCTCACTCCTACAAGATGTTATTCCTCCTTGCCCTATACACGAAATCACAGCTTCTGTCTTCATCAACATTTAACAACTCCTCAAAATATTCTCTCCATCTTCCCGATACCTCTAACTCTCCATTTAATAACTCTCCTCTCCTATTTTTAACTGTCAAATCCATTTGTTCCCTAGGCTTCCTCAACTTATTAATCTCACTCCAAAACTTTTTCTTATTTTCAACAAAATTTGTTGATAACATCTCACCCACTCTCTCATTTGCTCTCTTTTTACATATGTTCTTAATCTGTTACACAATTCTACCTGGAGGGTATTCTGGGGTCAACGCCCCCGCGGCCCGGTCCACGTCCAGGCCTCCCAAATGGTTACTAAAATGAGAGACTAGGAAAGGGTATAGTGATTGTATCGTAGGTTGATGAATAACACTATGGTCAAAGCCAGACCATACGATGAACAAGACTTTATCCTGACGACGTTTCGCCCAGCGTTAAGCTTTACTCAGCACTGAGGGAAACGCTGTCGTAACAAATAATTGGTCTGTATCTCATATTTCTTTACCATACTTGTCGGCACTGTTTACCAACCAAACTGATGATTAACAATGTTGGGGACTGACGATTGACAGTGTTGGGGACTGATTATTGACACTTGCAGGTTGGTGGTAGTGGTGGTGGTGGGTGGAGCTCGGGGCTACGACACACCCTCGTGCGACGGTCGACAGACGATCGTTGAACTCTTCGAATGGAAATGGACAGACGTGGCCGAGGAGTGTGAGAGGTTCCTGGGAAACGCCGGGTACTGCGCTGTCCAGGTCAGTCGGGGTCATTCAGAGCCTCCATGCGGTCATTCCAGGTCAGTTGGGATGAATGTATATGTTGCCAGATAGACAATTGTCGCACCTTGCGTCATTATGTACTGGAATGCGATAAAATTAATGAATTCAGAGACAATTTACTCAGAAAAATTGAAGAAATGTCAGTGCTTCATCCACAGTGGCATATTACCAACTATTTTTGAAAAATACCTTGACTTTGCCTTTTAAAAATAACGCATAACCACTCAAATTTTATTTTTACAAGTATACCCTGCTAAAATATAAGGTAAAATTTTTGTAATATATTTGTGACCTAATTCATGTCTGCCTAAATAACTCATTACGATTATAACCAGATATAAACATGCAATTTGTTCATTACCACAGAGGTACATAATGGGTCCAGTCCCTGGACCCATTATGTACCTCTGTGATCTGACTGCCACCCACAGGATGGGTATAGTGTGCTTAATAAAGATATTCAAGTGACTAACTTTCAGTGGTTTTCTGGTTCTATCAGGGTTTGAAAGATTCTTTATATGTAGATTTTAACTTGAGATGATTACACGAGATGAGGGAATTGTAATTTGTGTAATCATTACTTGGGGATTTGTGAATTTCATTGGGTATGTGTCTTTGCTTTTTTGTTATTGAATAAATTTGCACAAGGTGGAAGGATTGGTAAAAGACAGGAAGGAAGGTAGGGAGGAAGGAAGGAGAGAAGAAAATCAGGAAAGAAGATGGTAAATAAGGAAGAAATTAATGGAAGCAAGGCAGGAGGGAACGCACTGAGGAAGGTTAGAACGAAAGGAACTGATGAAGAAAAATATCTTTATTTCGAGTACTTTAATAAAACAAACAAGAGATACATTGATGACTAAAGTGTGTCCACTAACACAGGTGTCACCAGCAGCGGAACACACGGTGATCGCAGAGAACGGGTACCCGTGGTGGCAGCGATACCAACCCGTCTCATA
The DNA here is from genome assembly GCA_009830355.1 of Cherax destructor. Taxonomy (NCBI): domain Eukaryota; kingdom Metazoa; phylum Arthropoda; class Malacostraca; order Decapoda; family Parastacidae; genus Cherax; species Cherax destructor. Next base: position 228,646 of record WNWK01000804.1, read on the forward strand.
CAAACTGGAGTCCCGCTCAGGAACAGCCATGGAGTTCATCGACATGGTGCAGCGCTGTAATGCTGTGGGGGTGAGGTGAGGCACAGCAGACATGAAGGGATTCCTGACTGCGTCAGAGAGGTTGTGACAGGGGACTTTATTTTAAAACAGACAGGGAGACAAGGAGGGCATTACAGGAAGAGTGTGACAGGGAGACATAAAATCCTACGATATGGGGAAAATTGTGAGATGAAGCCACAGAAAACTGTGGTAAAATATTAGGGAGAACTGTGGTAAAGATAACTCTCATAGCAGCACTGGATTTAAGTTGGAAAAATTCAGATTCAGGAAGGATATAGGAAAGCACTGGTTTGATAATAGAGTTGTGGATGAGTGGAACAAACTCCCTAGTACCGTCATAGGTTGTGGTCCCCCGTGGTCTGGTGGCGAAGGGGTGGAAACATCGGACGTGTTTCATTACACCGATTGTTTATGTTCACCCATCAGTAAAATGGGTACCTGGGTGTTAGTCAACTAGTGTGGGTTGCATCCCGAGACAAAACTGACCTAATTTGCCCGAAATGCTCTGTATAACAAGTGGCTTTCTATATAGTAGTATGTCATTGATGTCAGCTAGGCCTGTATACCTTATACATGTACTTGTAGTAAATAAAGATATTATATGTATTATATGAGTGGGTGTGGGTGGGTGGGTGTGACCTGGACCTGACTAGCTTGTGCTAATAGGTCTGATGCCGTGTCCCTTCCTTAAGTGGGTGTGACCTGACCTGACTAAGTGGGTCATTGGTCTTAGCCGGGAGGTTACTTGGACCTGCCTCGCATAGGCCAGTAGGCCTGCTGCAGTGTTCCTTCTTATGTTCTTATAAAGTATGTACTAATACTCACCACAGAAAACCACACTTAAGATCATTATGTTTCTTGAAGACACAGTTCAAGAAGATAATCATAAGTAGAAAAGTTTTAATTATTCTCTAGGGAATTGTTTCTTGAAGACACAGGTTTTTCGGTTTATGTGAGAGTTTGGGAGTGTATTTTGTGATGAGTGTTGACTTGGCAGGGTCATCGTGGACGTGGTGGTCAACCACATGGCGGAGCTGGGAAGGTCAGGTCAAGGCTCCGGGGGCACGACCTTCAACGCTGACCAACTTGACTTCCCTGGCGTACCTTACACCAGCGACGACTTCACCCCTCAAGACCTGTGTCCCTCTGTTGATGGTAGGTTCCCTTCTCTCACCCCTACCCTTCACCATCACCCTTCACCATCACCCGTACCCTTCACCATCACCCGTACCCTTCACCATCACCCCTACCCTTCACCATCACCCCTACCCTTCACCATCACCCCTACCCTTGACAATCACCCTTACCCTTCACCATCACCCCTACCCTTCACCATCACCCCTACCCTTCACCATCACCCTTACCCTTCACCATCACCCCTACCCTTCACCATCACCCTTACCCTTCACCATCACCCCTACCCTTCAACATCACCCCTACCCTTCACCATCACCCCTACCCTTCACCATCACCCCTACCCTTCACCATCACCCCTACCCTTCAACATCACCCCTACCCTTTACCATCACCCCTACCCTTGACAATCACCCTTACCCTTCACCATCACCCCTACCCTTCACCATCACCCCTACCCTTCACCATCACCCTTACCCTTCACCATCACCCCCACCCTTCACCATCACCCCTACCCTTCACCATCACCCCTACCCTTCACCATCACCCCTACCCTTCACCATCACCCCTACCCTTCACCATCACCCCTACCCTTCACCATCACCCCTACCCTTCACCATCACCCCTACCCTTCACCATCACCCCTACCCTTGACAATCACCCTTACCCTTCACCATCACCCCTACCCTTCACCATCACCCCTACCCTTCACCATCACCCTTACCCTTCACCATAACCCCTACCCTTCACCATCACCCCTACCCTTCACCATCACCCCTACCCTTGACAATCACCCTTACCCTTCACCATCACCCCTACCCTTCACCATCACCCTTACCCTTCACCATCACCCCTACCCTTCACCATCACCCCTACCCTTCACCATCACCCCTACCCTTCACCATCACCCCTACCCTTGACAATCACCCTTACCCTTCACCATCACCCCTACCCTTCACCATCACCCCTACCCTTCACCATCACCCCTACCCTTCACCATCACCCCTACCCTTCACCATCACCCCTACCCTTCACCATCACCCCTACCCTTCACCATACATACATATATATGGGTGTTACACTATTTTAATAGGTTGACGTTGGTTTTGTAGGTTTTGTAGGCAACAGCAGTGATGTGTATGAGGTGAGGAACTGCTACCTGTTGGGCCTCACTGACCTCTACACCTCCAGTTATCACGTCAGGGAACAGCTGGCTCACTACCTCAACCTCCTCCTATACATCGGAGTCATGGGCTTCAGGGTGGAGGCCGCTAAGTATGTCTGGCCTGAGGTGAGTTGACTGATGGAGGCAGCCGGTGCCTGGGTTGTAGTAGACATAGACACTTAATGTTAGGACGCAGCAGCAGGTTCCTGGGTTGTATTAGACCTAGACACTTAATGTTAGGACGCAGCAGCAGGTGCCTGGGTTGTAGTAGACCTAGACACTTAATGTTAGGACGCAGCAGCAGGTTCCTGGGTTGTAGTAGACCTAGACACTTAATGTTAGGACGCAGCAGCCGGTGCCTGGGTTGTAGTAGACCTAGACACTTAATGTTAGGACGCAGCAGCAGGTGCCTGGGTTGTAGTAGACCTAGACACTTAATGTTAGGACGCAGCAGCAGGTGCCTGGGTTGTAGTAGACCTAGACACTTAATGTTAGGACGCAGCAGCAGGTGCCTGGGTTGTAGTAGACCTAGACACTTAATGTTAGGACGCAGCAGCCGGTGCCTGGGTTGTAGTAGACCTAGACACTTAATGTTAGGACGCAGCAGCCGGTGCCTGGGTTGTAGTAGACCTAGACACTTAATGTTAGGACGCAGCAGCAGGTGCCTGGGTTGTAGTAGATCTAGACACTTAATGTTAGGACGCAGCAGCAGGTTCCTGGGTTGTAGTAGACCTAGACACAATGTTAGGACGCAGCAGCAGGTGCCTGGGTTGTAGTAGACCTAGACACTTAATGTTAGGACGCAGCAGCAGGTGCCTGGGTTGAAGTAGACCTAGACACTTAATGTTAGGACGCAGCAGCAGGTGCCTGGGTTGTAGTAGACCTAGACACTTAATGTTAGGACGCAGCAGCAGGTGCCTGGGTTGCAGTAAACCTAGACACTTAATGTTAGGACGCAGCAGCCGGTGCCTGGGTTGTAGTAGACCTAGACACTTAATGTTAGGACGCAGCAGCAGGTGCCTGGGTTGTAGTAGACCTAGACACTTAATGTTAGGACGCAGCAGCAGGTGCCTGGGTTGTAGCAGACCTAGACACTTAATGTTAGGACGCAGCAGCAGGTGCCTGGGTTGCAGTAGACCTAGACACTTAATGTTAGGACGCAGCAGCAGGTTCCTGGGTTGCAGTAGACCTAGACACTTAATGTTAGGACGCAGCAGCAGGTGCCTGGGTTGTAGTAGACCTAGACACTTAATGTTAGGACGCAGCAGCAGGTTTCTGGGTTGCAGTAGACCTAGACACTTAATGTTAGGACGCAGCAGCAGGTGCCTGGGTTGTAGTAGACCTAGACACTTAATGTTAGGACGCAGCAGCAGGTTCCTGGGTTGCAGTAGACCTAGACACTTAATGTTAGGACCAGCAGCAGGTGCCTGGGTTGTAGTAGACCTAGACACTTAATGTTAGGACGCAGCAGCAGGTTTCTGGGTTGCAGTAGACCTAGACACTTAATGTTAGGACGCAGCAGCAGGTGCCTGGGTTGTAGTAGACCTAGACACTTAATGTTAGGACGCAGCAGCAGGTTCTTGGGTTGCAGTAGACCTAGACACTTAATGTTAGGACGCAGCAGCAGGTGCCTGGGTTGTAGTAGACCTAGACACTTAATGTTAGGACGCAGCAGCAGGTTCCTGGGTTGCAGTAGACCTAGACACTTAATGTTAGGACGCAGCAGCAGGTGCCTGGGTTGTAGTAGACCTAGACACTTAATGTTAGGACGCAGCAGCAGGTTCCTGGGTTGCAGTAGACCTAGACACTTAATGTTAGGACGCAGCAGCCGGTGCCTGGGTTGTAGTAGACCTAGACACTTAATGTTAGGACGCAGCAGCAGGTGCCTGGGTTGCAGTAGACCTAGACACTTAATGTTAGGACGCAGCAGCAGGTGCCTGGGTTGCAGTAGACCTAGACACTTAATGTTAGGACGCAGCAGCAGGTGCCTGGGTTGCAGTAGACCTAGACACTTAATGTTAGGACGCAGCAGCAGGTGCCTGGGTTGTAGTAGACCTAGACACTTAATGTTAGGACGCAGCAGCCGGTGCCTGGGTTGTAGTAGACCTAGACACTTAATGTTAGGACGCAGCAGCCGGTGCCTGGGTTGTAGTAGACCTAAACACTTAATGTTAGGACGCAGCAGCAGGTTCCTGGGTTGCAGTAGACCTAGACACTTAATGTTAGGACGCAGCAGCAGGTTCCGGGGTTGCAGTAGACCTATACACTTAATGTTAGGACGCAGCAGCTTGTGCCTGGGTTGTAGTAGATCTAGACAATGTTAGGACGCAGCAGACGGTGCCTGGGTTGTAGTAGATCTAGACACAATGTTAGGACGCAGCAGACGGTGCCTGGGTTGTAATAGACCTAGACACTTAATCTTAGGACGCAGCAGCCGGTGCCTGGGTTGTAGTAGACCTAGACACTTAATGTTAGGACGCAGCAGGAACCTGGAGTGAGGTAGGGATCAGATACAATACAATATTAACCATCTTCAACACGACAATAATGTCTGAATCAGGTCAAGCAAGTTGATCCATATAAATGGTTCGGTCATAATGTGTTGTAGAAAGCAGTCCAAGACTGCCTAGAAAGTTGCACTCTATCCCTTGCACCATACACAGCTATATTTCTAACTTCTAACACTGCCACCCCAGCCATTGAAAGAGTAGAAACATGCACTCAGTCTTCTGCATGCAATACATGTTATCCATAGAATTTATCTCTGTCGTCAATAAATTAATTAACTTTTGAGTTCACTACATACCCACTAATTGTCCGAGATATACATTCAGTGTTTGCTATTCTTGACAAACTGCTACAAAAGACAGAGATCCCTGTCTTGTATATGATTAAATCTATAGTTGTTTTGTGCTTGAAAAGTAAAGCCTTTCTCTTATACTTCCCATAAGGCACCAAGAATTGACAGTTTATCAAAGCCAAAACTCTCACCACTTGCCATAGTATGTAAACAGAGATGTGTGTGTGTGTGTCTGGTGTGTGTGTGTGTGTACTCACCTAATTGTGGTTGCAGGGGTCGATTCATAGCTCCTGGCCCCGCCTCTTCACTGGTCGCTACTAGGTCACTCTTCCTGCTTCATAAGCTTTATCATATCTCTTCTTAAAGCTATGTATGGATCCTGCCTCCACTACATCATTTCCCAGACTATTCCACTTCCTGACAACTCTGTGACTGAAGAAATACTTCCTAACATCCCTGTGATTCATCTGAGTCTTTAACTTCCAACTGTGTCCCCTTGTTGCTGTGTCCCATCTCTGGAACATTGTTTCTGTCCACGTGTGTGTTTGTTAGTTACCATTTTGTCCTAGGCACATGTCGATTAGACACTAGGCCTGTTGTATGTGTGTGTGTGTGTGTGTGTGTGTGTGTGTGTGTGTGTGTGTGTGTGTGTGTGTGTGTGTGTAACGTGTGTGTGTGTGTGTGTGTGTGTGTGTAACGTGTGTGTTTGTGTGCATGTGTATGCGTGTGCGTGTGTATGCGTTTAATAAATTTAGTATATATGCACCGACTACTTATTTTAATTCATATTTTAGGCAATTAAAATGGATGCCAGTGTACATACATACGAATGTAGTCTTAAGTGACCCTCTTGCAGTCAACATGCTGTTAACATAACGACTAACCGCTTTTCATGATCTGAATATCCACTGAATTAAACGGTCCTAATTTGACCTAAGGTGACCTGGTCTTCCCCAACAGGACCTGGAGGCCATCCTGAGTCTGACCGATAACCTGAATACTGCAGAAGGATTCCCCAGCGCCACACGACCATTCATCTACCATCAAGTGAACGACCAGGGTGGGGAGCCAATTTCTGTGAACGACTACTTCGGTATAGGTGAGAAGCAATGCTAGCACCTTTGGTGCATGTGAGAAACCATACTAACATATCTGGTATATTTGAGAATCAACATATCAAATGTATTTAGAATAGGGATTATTTTCTCATCACACTGCTGATGTCTTCCTGCTCAGGCTGACACATGTAAGATTGCAACACAATGCTGTTGTTCTTACAGTACAATTTAACTATTAGATATAAGAACACTGCAGTTATTCTCACGATGTAACTGTGATATAGACTAGGTAGCAACACCCTACATAGGTACTGCAGACCTGTTAAATTAGATTTAACCCACACGCGGGTGGCGCAGGACTCACCACGGAGTACCGCTACAGCGAGAAGATTGCTGCGGGCGTGGACGACTTCGCTCTGTTGAACCATGTTTACGACCCCGAGGCGGGGATGGCGCCCCCCTACAAGGCTCTCGTCTTTGTTGACGACCACGACAACCAGCGAGGCTACGGAAGTACAGGAGATGTTCTGACTTACAAGCAGGTCAGATGAAGGGGTTCAAGGAGGGTTAGGAGGGATGGTAGTCAGGAAGAAGGGCAGAGAGGAAAAGGAGTGAGTTAGAAAGGTGATAGGAAAGAGGTGGAAGTCAGGGAGATGCGGAGGAGGATGAAACAAGTGGGAGACAGAGAGGAAAAGTGAGGAAAAAGGGAGAGAGGAAAATCCATATATTTTGTGTAATTTTTTATGCCTGAATGTTACTTACATTTTAATTTTCCGTATAAATTTGTTTTAAGTTTGCGAAATATAGGTCAAGTCACCCTCATATGTCAACAAGAACGCACAAAATGTTCTCATTTTTTTCAATTTGTGACAATTTCCCAAATTTTGAAACTAACCCTAGAACAAGCAAAATTAACTCAAGGTGAAAGTAATCTGACATGACGCATACCCAACAGATTCGGGAATACCAGATGGGTGTAAGTTTTTCTCTGGCGTACGACTACGGTGTCGTGCGTCTCATGAGCAGCTACGATTTTGATGACAATGACCAGGGACCCCCAGACAGCAGCGGCAGCGGCGCCACCGACACCGTCCCCATCAACGCTGATGGCTCCTGTGGCGGTGGCTGGATCTGTGAACACCGCTGGAACTCCATCGTCCAGATGGTCAGTGATGGGAAACGGTGATATATAGACATTTGCAGCACAGAAAGATTTCATTGGACAACGTTTAGCTTAAAGGTTAAGCTTTTTTAAGTCATGACTTAAAAAATTTACCTCTGGCCAAAACTTTGTCTAATAAAATCTTTCACTGCTACAAGTATCTGAGAATTACTCTGCTTGTCGACATTTGTGTCAAGAACCCATCTTAACATTTGGTCTTCCAGTGACATGGGACTCGGGTGAGAGACTCGGGTGAGAGTTTCCATCAGTGAAAGAAGTAATAAGACTAAGGGTTGTTGTACACTTGTCTAGTAAGTGACAGTATGGGGGAAAAGAGGAACAATATAATAATGGCATACAATACCAATAAGACTAGCATATCTTCGAAAAACGCAAACAATATCCAGCTCAAGCTATGTATTTATAAACTTTAAGACGTACTTTACCGCTCAGCTAAGATCGTCAATTTCTCTCTGTGTTCGCGGATCCTCAGGTCATGTTCAGGAACGTTGTGGCTGGAACTCACGTGGAGCTCTGGTACCAGGACGACGATAACGTAGCCTTCTCGCGCGGACAACTGGGATTCTTTGCCATGTCGAAGTTGGGGTCACTTGACACGGTCCTCCAGACAGGTGAGCGCCTCAACACTCGTCCCACTTTACGTTTTCCATTTTTTGCGCATTATCTTATTTTAAAATAAAATGGCGGATTATGTAAGGTTCCAAGTATTCAACGTTTTCCGTTTTTATAACTTTTTGTCATTTATTTTGACAAATAATAAATGAAGCAAACAATAATTTTGAAGAACAATGACTATTTCAAATGTCTTCTCTTCCATTGAAATTTTGGAAAGAATGTTGCATTGGTTGCCAGCGTTGCACAGTGTCAAGTCTCCTATGTGGTCTCTCAGTCTTGCTGACACGTGTGTACAATGTTTTCTCCTATTCTTGTTAGCAAGTGTTTCAGTTTCATTCTTGTTGACACTTGTAATCTATGTGTAGTGTCCTCTCCCACCACTCAGGGTTGCCAGCTGGGATCTACTGTGAGTTGATCAGCAGCTGCACTAGGAGTGTCACGGTGGACACTGATGGAACGGCTCACATCACCATCTACGACTACCAGCTGCCTTTCATCGCCTTCTGCGTCGGCTGTGGCACTGTTACCACCCCCAGTCCCGGTAAGACCCACCCCCCGTCTTAGTGAAGCTTACCCTCCCCCTTCAGGCACTAGAAGCCTGAAGGGAGCACATGGTTATAAGTATGAACTCTTCTCGTTTCGTATTTATACACTTTAATTATCAGGCTTTGACCTCTGACCCTGTCTCACCTGATGTTTTCATTCAGATCAAACCACAACGATGGTACCCACAACGCCCACGACGACTATACCCACGACGACTATGCCCACGACGACTATGCCCACGACGACTATGCCCACAACAACGGAATCCACCACTCCTCCATTCGGCGGAAAGGTCAAGACGGTGATCTTCCTTTACAAGCAATCAAACCCGGGTCAAGATATCTTCATCATCGGAGGCATCGACATCGCTCACCGCCCAGGTCAGCTCCAGGTCACATATACACACTACAGTTAGAAACTGAGACATACACACACTGACACTGAGACTCAACTCCCGCATTCACAATAAGGTAAGATAAATCGCACACACACACACACACACACACACACACACACACACACACACACACACACACACACACACACACACACACTCGCCCCGATGGCATGGTGGCTAGCGCTCTTGCTTCACGCACGGAGGGCCCGGGTTCAATTCCCGGCGGGGCCGAAACATTTCGAAGTGTTTCGTTACACACACATATACATACAACAGGCCTAGTGTCTAATCGACATGTGCCTAGGACAAAATGGTAACTAACACACAGAAACTAGCTATGATCTGAATGGTTAATAGAATGATTAGAATATATCAACCAAGGGAAGGTTGCTGACCTTAAGGTATTTTATATATATAATATGGAATAATGTATTACAGGGGATCAGTGTAAACAACATGTATGAAAGTTTTGCCAACTGGGTTTCCCTTTCAATTCAGACCTCTGCTTTCAGTGACGTTTAGGCTAGCCTCCATCACGCCTAGGCCTAGGTACCAAAGGGGCACAATGACCTACATTCACATTCAGACAGTGTGTAACTTCCTCTCACCTTCATTAAGATTATACAGATCAGTTTCAAAACTATTTGTTTGAATTTCCAGAACTCCCACTACAACTCCAAAAGCAAGTTTCCCAGACACAAGAGCATAAATGGTGGCAGCGGTGGGATGTGTTGATCCAACTGGTGTCTGGCATGTCAGTCATATTGTCAACACATCTCACTGCTGCCGGGTAATTGCAAAAATACCCACCTGAACAGGGTTAGGTAAGGTTCGTCAGGATACATGACAAGTGTTTCCTGACGTGGGTCTTAGTCAGATGACGAACACCTTCATCACAACCATCTCCCAACACTACTTGGTCACCACAACCTATATCTTCGCCGTGTCTTCCACCACCACTTCACCATCACCACACCATCACCACTCCACTAGCCACCACAATCTCACCCTCGTCTGATATAAGTGAAATGTTTAGATAAAATCTCGTGGCTCGATCCATAATGTTCACACCTTGTGTAGATATATACTGTACTGAACATATCTATTCATTTACATGTGTGCATTCAATTTTGATAAATAATGAACAACTCTACCATCGCAGGATGCACGACCGATGCTGAGAGTGACGTATGCGCTCTTGACATCACCGTCAACAGCTTGGGAACGAACGATCACTACGACAAATACAACGCCTGGAGGGCCGGGGATACTAAGCTGGACTGGTATGGTGCCCAGGCTGGTCAGGGCACATACAATGGGCAGGTTGCCAGTGGTACCCCTCTTGTATGGACCACGAGCAACTCTGCAGCCCCTGAATACCAAGAGCTCAATACGTGAGTTATCAAGAGGGATAATGAGTTATCTGCGTGTAACAAGAATTACCCTTGACTTACGAAATCGTAATGACACGATTGCAAACAAACCATACCACGGGCGGTGATAGAACCCACGATCAGAGAGTCATAAAACTCCAGACCGACGTGTTAGCCACTGGGCCAACTGGCTACAAGATTCGTCCAACTAGGTATAGTTATACATCATAGGAAGGTTAGTATAGGCACCACTGTGACCACAAATGCAAGTTTTTTACAGACGAATCTCCCTCCGGCGGGAGATTCGTCTGTAAAAACTTGAATTTGTGGTCACAGTGGTGCCTTTGCTAACCTTCCTATGATGTATAACTATATCTAGTTGGACGAATCTTGTTGTAGCCAGCTGGCCCAGTGGCTAACGCGTCGGTTTGGAGTTTAATGACTTTGATGGCGGGTTGTATCCCCGCCAGTGGTATGGTAAGAATTACCCTTATGTACTTTAAATGACGTGATTTACAATGGGTTGAACAACAGGCGAACCTACACTCTGTGGTGAGGTCTGTTTAGTAGTACACTTGTAATTGCAAGGATGCTAGTTTGATCGCAGTGTTCCTTAAAGAACTCGTTACCTTCATGACATGGTGAGCTTCACGTGTGCTTCATCACACACTTGGGTTCCATCACAGGTTCGGGGATCACTACTGGATGGTCGACATGATCATGGACTGTGCCCAGACAGATGAGGGTTGGTTCCACTTCAAGACTTACCTCACCAACGCTGGCTCGGGCTGGGAAGGCGACATCAACCAGGTATGTACCCACATATTTGTGGATGCACAGCAGCTTAACCATTAATCAATCAATGACTCCCTAATCCCACGAGTTTTGTTATATTTACAATTGCATCTGAGCGTATGATCATTTATTGCATTCTTTTTATATATATATTATATTTTTTTACCTTCAGCTCCTCCACTTAATGTGACTCAGCTACTTGATTTCAAGGAAAAAATCATACTATATATAATTTTCACTATTTTTTTCTATAATTTAAAATTTCCCGCTTGTTCGCCCAATTGTTATTAAAAAAAATATGTTGCCCTGATAATATAAGCATACTAAAAGACTGACTACGCGTCAGTAACTTTACATAGATTATATCACTCAGAGAATAAATGTACGACTCTCAGTGTAAACACTGAGAGTTTACTTCAATCCCTATTTTAGGGAGCCAAGTTTTCTTGACTGATGGTGAAGAGGTGACATGCAGCCTTGTTAGTAGATTGGCTTTAAACCCTCTTTATCAACCAACCAAAACATCACTGTTTTTTTCCCATTCCTCTTGCGTTTATTTTGACGTCTCTTCCTGTGTTGAGCCCGGTGACACTAGATGGTGCTTTCCCCTGTGAGTGACCACCCAGTGTGACCCTCTCTGGCAGTGACAACCTGGTGTGACCCTCTGACAGTGACCACCTAGTGTGACCCTCTGGCAGTGATCACCTGATGTGACCTCTGATAGTGAACACCTAGTTTGACCTCTGACCTATCTTAGTGCAGTCTTTGCAACATCAGTGACCCCAATCTTAAGACCCTTGGATCAAGAGCCCCTCACTGACGTCAAGAAGCCTTCTTTGAGGGGATTCATAACGACCTCTGATCTGACCTTCTGAACACTTGTTAGAGATTTGGGATTTGTGTATGACTGTAACTCACCGACACAGTTCATTGACCCAGACTAATGTCTACCAGTATATGACATGTTGTGTAAATGATTATTGTGTTGGTGGTGCTGACAGTGGTTTACCTGGAGAGGGTTTCGGGGGTCAACGCCCCCGTGGCTCGGTCTGAGACCAGGCCTTATGGTGGATCAGGGTCTGATCAACCAGGCTGTTACTGCTGGCCGCAAGCAGTCTAACGTACGAACCACAGCCTGGTTGGTCAAGTACCGACTTTAGGTGCCTGTCCAGTGCCTTCTTGAAGACAGCCAGGGGTCTATTGGTAATCCCCCTTATGTATGTTGGGAGGCAGTTGAACAGCCTTGGGCCCCGGACACTTATTGTGTTGTCTCTCAATGTACTCGTGGCGCCCCTGCTTGTCATCGGGGGAATGAAAAGCAGGGGTGCCACGAGTACATTGAGAGACAATACTAGTAATAGTATTGTAACACTCACAAAACACTGACCCCCATGTGTGTCATCCAGGAGTGACCTCTGTTCAACTAGTTCACTTTTCCCTGGTGTTCTGGACAGGTATCACCGTGCTCAGGTGATGTGGGTGGCTCCGAGCCCTACGCTACCGTCTACCACACAGCTCGGTGTGGCTACATCAACGTCTTCAAGTTCTCTGACTCAGCGTGTATGGTCAACGACCTGCCTTGAGGCGTCCACGGCTCCGGAAGTGACGACCTGGCTTGGACCAGGTCGTCACTTGGATGCTTGAAGGACTCTTCATGGGTAGAACCTGACCTGGTTTGTGGTCATCTCTCAGATACTCGTCATCTTTAACCCATCGCTTCCAAGCTCTACATGAACCTGCAGCTGCGTAGCGATTAAAAACTGATGTGATGTACCACTGGCCGCTAATAAATATAAATGAATCGACAACATTGCTTATCTGTAAAAAAAATCCATCTACTTTGCGTACAGTGTATGTGGCTTTAGTGTATGAGTATGTGGCTTTGGTGTATGAGTGTGTGGCTTTAGTGTATGAGTGTGTGGCTTTGGTGTATGAGTGTGTGGCTTTGGTGTATGAGTATGTGGCTTTAGTGTATGAGTATGTGGCTTTAGTGTATGAGTATGTGGCTTTGGTGTATGAGTGTGTGGCTTTGGTGTATGAGTATGTGGCTTTGGTGTATGAGTGTGTGGCTTTGGTGTATGAGTGTGTGGCTTTGGTGTATGAGTGTGTGGCTTTAGTGTATGAGTATGTGGCTTTAGTGTATGAGTATGTGGCTTTAGTGTATGAGTATGTGGCTTTGGTGTATGAGTGTGTGGCTTTGGTGTATGAGTGTGTGGCTTTGGTGTATGAGTGTGTGGCTTTAGTGTATGAGTATGTGGCTTTGGTGTATGAGTGTGTGGCTTTGGTGTATGAGTGTGTGGCTTTGGTGTATGAGTATGTGGCTTTAGTGTATGAGTATGTGGCTTTAGTGTATGAGTATGTGGCTTTGGTGTATGAGTGTGTGGCTTTGGTGTATGAGTGTGTGGCTTTGGTGTATGAGTATGTGGCTTTAGTGTATGAGTATGTGGCTTTAGTGTATGAGTATGTGGCTTTGGTGTATGAGTGTGTGGCTTTGGTGTATGAGTGTGTGCTTTGGTGTATGAGTGTGTGGCTTTGGTGTATGAGTATGTGGCTTTAGTGTATGAGTATGTGGCTTTAGTGTATGAGTATGTGGCTTTGGTGTATGAGTGTGTGGCTTTGGTGTATGAGTGTGTGGCTTTGGTGTATGAGTGTGTGGCTTTAGTGTATGAGTATGTGGCTTTAGTGTATAGTATGTGGCTTTGGTGTATGAGTGTGTGGCTTTGGTGTATGAGTGTGTGGCTTTGGTGTATGAGTGTGTGGCTTTAGTGTATGAGTATGTGGCTTTGGTGTATGAGTGTGTGGCTTTGGTGTATGAGTGTGTGGCTTTAGTGTATGAGTATGTGGCTTTGGTGTATGAGTGTGTGGCTTTGGTGTATGAGTGTGTGGCTTTAGTGTATGAGTGTGTGGCTTTGGTGTATGAGTGTATTACTGTCTGGTATTATTACTACACAGAGGTACTAAACCTGTATGTCACTGAGCACTGTAATGTTGTCAGTGTATACTACCGTGTGGGTGGAGTATACTACCGTGTGGGTGGAGTATACTACCGTGTGGGTGGAGTATACTACCGTGTGGGTGGAGTATACTACCGTGTGGGTGGAGTATACTACCGTGTGGGTGGAGTATACTACCGTGTGGGTGGAGTATACTACCGTGTGGGTGGAGTATACTACCGTGTGGGTGGAGTATACTACCGTGTGGGTGGAGTATACTACTGTGTGGGTGGAATATACTACCGTCTTGTTGGAGTATACTACCGTCTTGGTGGAGTATACTACCGTCTTGGTGGAGTATACTACCGTCTTGTTGGAGTATACTACCGTCTTGTTGGAGTATACTACCGTCTTGGTGGAGTATACTACCGTGTGGGTGGAGTGTACTACCGTTTTGGTGGAGTATACTACCGTGTGGGTGGAGTATACTACCGTGTGGGTGGAGTATACTACCGTCTTGGTGGAGTATACTACCGTGTGGGTGGAGTATACTACCGTGTGGGTGGAGTATACTACCGTCTTGGTGGAGTATACTACCGTCTTGTTGGAGTATACTACCGTTTTGGTGGAGTATACTACCGTGTGGGTGGAGTATACTACCGTCTTGTTGGAGTATACTACCGTCTTGGTGGATTAAACTACCGTGTGTGTGGAGTATACTACCGTCTTGGTGGAGTATACTACCGTGTGGGTGGAGTATACTACCGTGTGGGTGGAGTATACTACCGTCTTGTTGGAGTATACTACCGTCTTGGTGGAGTATACTACCGTGTGGGTGGAGTGTACTACCGTTTTGGTGGAGTATACTACCGTGTGGGTGGAGTATACTACCGTCTTGTTGGAGTATACTACCGTCTTGGTGGATTAAACTACCGTGTGGGTGGAGTATACTACCGTTTTGGTGGAGTATACTACCGTGTGGGTGTAGTATACTACCGTGTGGATGGAGTATACTATCGTCTGGGTGGAGTATACTACCGTCTGGGAGGAGCATACTACCGTGTGGATGGAGTATACTACAGTCTGCGTGGAGTATACTACCGTGTGGGTGGTGTATACTACCGTGTGGGTGGAGTATACTACCGTGTGGGTGGTGTATACTATCGTGTGGGTGGAGTATATTAACGTGTGGGTGGTGTATACTACCGTGTGGGTGGTGTATACTATCGTGTGGGTGGAGTATACTAACGTGTGGGTGGTGAATACTACCGTGTGGGTGGTGTATACTATCGTGTGGGTGGAGTATATTAACGTGTGGGTGGTGTATACTACCATTTAGGTGGAGTATACTACCGTCTGCGTGGAGTATACTACCGTCTGCGTGGAGTATACTACCGTCTGCGTGGAGTATACTACCGTCTGCGTGGAGTATACTACCGTCTGCGTGGAGTATACTACCGTCTGCGTGGAATATACTACCGTGCGGATGGAGTATACTAGTGTGGGTGGAGTTTACTACAGTGTGGGAGGAGTTTACTGCTGTGTGGGTGGAGTGTACTACTGTGTGGGTAGAGTGTACTACTGTGTGGGTAGAGTGTACTACAGTGTAGGTGGAGTGTACTACAGTGTAGGTGGAGTGTACTACTGTGTGGGTGGATTGTACTACTGTTTGGGTGGAGTGTACTACAGTGTAGGTGGAGTGTACTACAGTGTAGGTGGAGTGTACTACAGTGTAGGTGGAGTGTACTACAGTGTAGGTGGAGTGTACTACAGTGTAGGTGGAGTGTACTACAGTGTAGGTGGAGTGTACTACAGTGTAGGTGGAATGTATTAATGTAGGTGGAGTGTACTGCAGTGTAGGTGGAGTGTACTACAGTGTAGGTAGAGTGTACTACAGTGTAGGTGGAGTGTACTACAGTGTAGGTGGAGTGTACTACAGTGTAGGTGGAATGTATTAATGTAGGTGGAGTGTACTGCAGTGTAGGTGTAGTGCACTACAGTGTACGTGAAGTGTACCAGTGTAGACGGAGTGTACTACAGTGTAGGTGGAGTGTACTACAGTGTAGGTGGAGTGTACTACAGTGTAGGTTGAGTGTACTAGTGTAGGTGAAGTGTACTACAGTTTAGGTGGTGTACTACAGTGTAGGTAGAGTGTACTACAGTGTAGGTGGAGTGTACTACAGTGTAGGTGGAATATACCAGTGTAGATGGAGTTTACTACAGTGTAGGTGGAGTGTACCAGTGTAGGTGGAGTGTACTAGTGTAGGTGGAGTGTACTACAGTGTATGTAGAGTGTACTACAGTGTAGGTGGATTGTACTACAGTGTAGGTGGAGTGTACTACAGTGTAGTTGGAGTGCATTACAGTGTAGGTGGAGTGTACTACAGTGTAGGTGGAGTGTACTACAATGTAAGCAGAGTGTACTACAGTGTAGGTGGAGTGTACTGCAGTGTAGGTGGAGTGTACTACAGTGTAGGTGGAGTGTACTACAGTGTAGGTGGAATGTACCAGTGTATATGGAGTGTACTACAGTGTAGGTGGAGTGTACTGCAGTGTAGGTGGAGTGTACTAGTGTAGGTGGAGTGTACTAGTGTAGGTGGAGTGTACCAGTGTAGGTGGAGTGTACTAGTGTAGGTGGAGTGTGCTACAGTGTAGGTGGAGTGTACTAGTGTAGGTGGAGTGTACTAGTGTAGGTGGAGTGTACTACAGTGTAGGTGGAGTGTGCTACAGTGTAGGTGGAGTGTGCTACAGTGTAGGTGGAGTGTACTAGTGTAGGTGGAGTGTACTAGTGTAGGTGGAGTGTACCAGTGTAGGTGGAGTGTACTACAGTGTAGGAGGAGTGTGCTACAGTGTAAGTGGAGTGTACTACAGTGTAGGTGGAGTGTACTACAGTGTAGGTGGAGTGTACTACAATGTAGGTGGAGTGTACTACAGTGTAGGTGGAGTGTACTACAGTGTAGGTGGAGTGTACTACAACATCAACAAAGGGAAAATCAATAATACAAAATAAAAATGAAAAAACTAACAAAATTGAGGAAAAAAATCGCTGAAATTTGGACAAATCCTGGAATATTCTCGCCATTTTGATATTAATAAAGTGTCGTACTCTTGGTAGAGGCAGTACAGTGTGCAGACAGTAGTGTACACGTACACTACCAGCTGATGCAGCTCCAGCTAATGTTCTCTCAGTGTACTTCAGTGTGTTGAAAGGGATTATATCTACTAATTTAGCTTGATGCACGTGAGGGGTTCTTGATCCAAGGAACTGGACTTATTCTCTCCTTGGACAGAATCTGAATGCCTCCCATTCCCCAGGCGGTGTATAACTCTTAGGGGTTTAGCACTTCCGTTGATTAAAAAATTAAAAAATTAAGAATTTAGATACAACTCTCTAACAAGTGTTAAGAAATATTAAAATGTTTAATTTGTCATGACGTGTTACTAAACATCTGTCATGACGTGTTACTAAACATCTGTCATGACGTGTTACCAAACATCTATCATGACGTGTTACCAAACATCTGTCATGACGTGTTACTAAATATCTGTCATGACGTGTTACTAAACATCTGTCATGACGTGTTACCAAACATCTGTCATGACGTGTTACCAAACATCTATGACGTGTTACTAAACATCTGTCATGACGTGTTACTAAACATCTGTCATGATGTGTTACCAAACATCTGTCATGACGTGTTACCAAACATCTATGACGTGTTACTAAACATCTGTCATGACGTGTTACCAAACATCTGTCACGACGTGTTACCAAACATCTGTCATGACGTGTTAACATCTGTCATGACGTGTTACTAAACATCTGTCATGACGTGTTACTAAACATCTGTCATGACGTGTTACTAAACATCTGTCATGACGTGTTACTAAACATCTGTCATGACGTGTTACTAAACATCTGTCATGACGTGTTACTAAACATCTGTCATGACGTGTTACTAAACATCTGTCATGACGTGTTACTAAACATCTGTCATGACGTGTTACTAAACATCTGTCATGACGTGTTACTAAACATGTCATGACGTGTTACCAAACATCTGTCATGACGTGTTACTAAACATCTGTCATGACTTGTTACTAAATATCTGTCATGACGTGTTACCAAACATCCGTCATGACGTGTTACCAAACATCTGTCATGACGTGTTACTAAACATCTGTCATGACTTGTTACTAAATATCTGTCATGACGTGTTACCAAACATCCGTCATGACGTGTTACCAAACATCTGTCATGACGTGTTACCAAACATCTGTCATGACTTGTTACTAAATATCTGTCATGACGTGTTACCAAACATCCGTCATGACGTGTTACCAAACATCTGTCATGACGTGTTACTAAACATCTGTCATGACTTGTTACTAAATATCTGTCATGACGTGTTACCAAACATCCGTCATGACGTGTTACCAAACATTTGTCATGACGTGTTACTAAACATCTGTAATGACTTGTTACTAAATATCTGTCATGACGTGTTACCAAACATCCGTCTTAGCCAAAATTTCCTGAAACTGATAACTGTGACTCACTCATCAACAGTAATTTGCTAAGCTAACATACTCTTTTGGTCTCATTAATGTCTTTGTAATTTTTGGAATACTGTCTACAAGACTCTGGTATCGGGGTATCCTGTGCATGATAAAGTTATCAAATCACTTTAGCTAAGAGATTATCTGCTAGTGACCTCAGACTGGGAACACTTTGCCAATTACGTAGCAGGAACGTTGATCAGTGGCGGTCCTTAAGTATATGTAATACTTATATACAACCCACCACCAAATAGCTAGAGGATCCAAGAGCTGGAGTGCATCAGCAGCAAGCAATCAACTACGTATAACCATAAAAATGATAGATATAGTAACAGGCAAGACTAGAGCAAACTTCCTGGTCGTAGTTAGTTAGTTTGATATCTTTATTATGCACCCCATACCCATCCTGGGGGGGTAGTCAAAAGATTACAGAGGTACATAATGGCTCCAGGGACTGGACCCCAAAGTTTTGATAGCTGAGCAAGTTACAAAGGTAATGAACTCACAAATTACAAAGGTAATGAACTCACAAGTTACAAAGGTAATTAACTCACAAGTTACAAAGGTAATGAACTCACAAGTAAGAAAGGTAATGAACTCACAAGTTACAAAGGTAATTAACTCACAAGTTACAAAGGTAATGAACTCACAAGTCACAAAGGTAATGAACTCACAAGTTACAAAGGTAATGAACTCACAAGTTACAAAGGAAACGAACCTAACTTCAGTTATGGTTTGACTGGCAGATGATGTCGTTAAATATAGCTAAGGAAAAAAACTTGCTTTGCATTCTGCATTTCTTTACCATTCGATTATAATCAGATAGACCGGGAGCTGCACTCTATATGGACGATCCCAGATATCCAATATTCTCTCAAAATGAGTCACACATAAAAACTAGGGAATACGAAGTTTCCCTAGAGGAAGTATGCCTGGAGGGTGTCCTAGAGGAAGTATGTCTGGAGGGTGTCTTAGAGGAAGTATGTCTGGAGGGTGTCCTAGAGGAAGTATGTCTGGAGGGTGTCTTAGAGGAAGTATGCCTAGAGGGTGTCCTAGAGGAAGTATGTCTGAAGGGTGTCTTAGAGGAAGTATGCCTAGAGGGTGTCCTAGAGGAAGTATGCCTGGAGTGTGTCCTAGAAGAAGTATGCCTGGAGGGTGTCCTAGAAGAAGTATGCCTGGAGGGTGTCCTAGAGGAAGTATGCCTGGAGGGTGTCCTGGGGGTCAACCCATGACCAGGTCTATGAGCAAACAATAACATTGTTCTGATTTTTTTCCAGCCTAATGAAAGACGAAGGTAAAGGAAAAGGGAGCAGAAGAATATTAGACAACAGAGTCGACATAACACCGAATCTATCATATGTGACGCATAAACCGAATGACGTCAGTTGCGCACGTAGCGCTATTGAGCATTGAACTGTCTTGATAAATCTGAACAATGACTTGTTTAGGAAGGCACATACAATGTGCATAAGACCAACGGTCGAGTACTCGGTAGCAGTGTGGAGCCCTCACCATGGCAAACACAAATATTCCTAATTTTCTGAGATTTGGTCCCAGACTGGTCCTATAACTGAACGCCATGAGATAAAGACAGACTGGAAGAGATAAAACCCAAGGAAGATGTGATCATGGCATACAGAATACTCAGAAGGATAGACAAAATAGATAGAGAATCATTCTAATAATGGTATACAATACCAACAAGTTGATGAATAAGACTTATGCAAGAGTTTGGTATATTTATTCCCGAAACATTTCGCCTTTCGGCTGAAGAAGCCTCGTATGTAGGCGAGACGCTACGGGTGTAAAGGTAGCCATTGTTGCACATGTCTTATTCATTAAAGTAGAGAGAGAGACTGACTGACCCGTGGTTTGTGGAACACTGTATCGGAAATACTCCAAGAAGAGAACTTAGTTGCTTATCAGCACTGATAAGATTTATGTTCTACACTCTTAGTGGAGGCTACCACGTTTTAGTCACCCCCTACCTCAGTCTCACGCCTGACACTCCCACTACGCCCACACCCCTTACGCCCGCACTGTCTTTCCCCCTTTCACGTCCACGCCCACGTCTTCCCATCGTCAGTCCGGACAACCACAACCACTTCCACGTCCTCAAGACAACGTAGTGTCTTCACGCCCTTATACACCTCCCATACGTACTCCTTGACGACTACACCCCACACCCACACTCACAACTCGCTGACACACCCATCCCAAGCTCACACACCTACCGCACGCCCACTCAACTCTTTTCACGCCCATATATCCACTTACCCCATATAGACGGCCACTTACCACTTCACGCCATCACATCCACAATACCCGCTCCTAACACATCACACCCACGTCTAACGCCTTCACGCCCATACGCAGACCTCCGCCGCCCATCAAGATGGACAACATGACGTATGTGATGAGTCCTCGAGGGATCCTCAAGATTGCTCAAGTGGTAAGTGCTCCACCTCGTGCTCAGTACTCCACCTCGTGCTCAGTGCTCCACCTCGTGCTCCACGTCGGGCTGTGGGGAGCACCGCCCCTCCCCGGCTGTCCCGGTGGTCAACAGCTCTCTGCAAGAACCTGCAAAGCTCAATCCTGAATGTGGGTATTCTGGTGTATGTAACGAAACGCTAAACCCCTGTGGGTTAGTGAACTCAAGGAGTGGTGGAGGTTCTATCATCTGTCTGCTAATATCGACCCTGTCTTTGATCAGTCAGGCTATTGGTGATCGCCCATCACTATTCACAACAGTATGAATGGTGTTTGTTAGGTTTTAAGGCTTATGATTAAGGCCAAGATTGAAGACTTGGCTCTACATTCGAGGCTTAGAAGTAAGGTTTCGATTTAAGGATTAGATTTAAGATTTACGTTTAAGGTTCAGGTTTAAAGCCTGAAGTTAAAGGTTCAGGTTTAAGGCACGTTGATCATTAAATTACAATTCACTAAAATAAGGATTAAAATACTCTCTCAACGTATATACGCTGAGTTATAAACATCCCTCGGTGTATATACCCTGTGGTATCCTGCTGATGGCGTATGGAAGATGGGCGTGTTATAATCACTGGTCACTGAACAGGTAGAGACCTCAAAGACGGGATTTAAATCACAGGATGGGAAGGATCTTGTAAAGTTCGGCCTCGAAGTGAGGTCCTCTTCAGCAGATGTCAACGGATGGTAGAAAATAGACACAGTACAGGAAGCCTTCTATGGATAAGCATCGCCCTTAAGTGAGTGAAACGATGTTCAAAGAACTGCTATGCTGTATCTGTATTCAGCCACACCTGTGTTCAACTATATTTGTATTCAGCCATGCCGTGTTCAGCCATACTCGTGTTCATCCATACCTGTGTTCAGCCATACTCGTGTTCATCCATACTCGTGTTCATCCATACCTGTGTTCAGCCAAACTTGTGTTCAGCCATACTTGTGTTCAGCCATACCTGTGTTCAGCCATACTTGTGTTCAGCCATACCTGTGTTCAGCCATACTTGTGTTCAGTCATACTTGTGTTCATCCATACCTGTGTTCAGCCATACTTGTGTTCATCCATACCTGTGTTCATCCATATTTGTGTTCATCCATACCTGTGTTCAGCCATACTTGTGTTCATACATACCTGTGTTCAGCCATACTTGTGTTCAGCCATACTTGTGTTCAGCCATACCTGTGTTCAGCCATACCTCTCGGTATCTTTTTTTTTTTTTGCCTCTCAGACCAAGCTGCAACGTATGAGTATGTCTGACGTACAGTCACACAAGTATGAGTGTAGAGTGTACGTGTACGTATCACTTACAGGTATACAAGGCACATCGCGTTAAGATAACGAGATAAGCAATGATGCCATTATTTTTCAGTTTACAAAACTTGTAAGATAAGGCTTGTAGTCTCACAGCGCTGTGATGCCTGGCTGCCTCATTCCAGTCTACATACTCTGTAGAGCTTGTCATTACAGTCCAAAGACGTACAGACGTTAGCAAAGTTTAATCAAGGTATAAGTGGAGCAACAAAGTAGTCAGACACAAAGTACTGTAATTTCTAAGAGACCCTGGATAGTTGTTATTAGATTAGGCTAGAATAATTAAGGCTTCTTCTTAGATTTGGTTTGGCTAGGTAGGACTCTTTGAATTACGGGGAGGTGGAGGGTGATCCAGTACCGAGTCACCACACAGTACTGCGTCACCACACAATACTGCGTCACCACACAGTACTACTCCATCACAGAGTACTACTCCACCACAGAGTACTACTCCACCACACAGAGTACTAGGTCACAACACAGTACTAAGTTACGACAGTGCTGCGTCACCACACAGTACTAAGTCACCACAGTACTACGTCATCACACAGTACTAGGTCACCACACACACCACAGTAAATTTCATCTCTAAATGGATCAAAAGATTTAAATTAGCTCGCCAGTTATATTGCTTAAGTTTCTACTTCACTTACTATTAAACTGAAGGATAGGACTGCGAGGTGAGGGTACGTCGTGATCCTTCACTGGGTCGTGGAGGAAAAGTTTGAAAAACATAGGGCTAGGTGATGTTCCAGTTTTAAATTAGGCTAGGCTTTGCTAAGTAATGTGAAATATATTTGTGCTGGGCTGACACTGTTGGTCAGAGTAGGCAGGACTAGGCTGTGATTAGATTATGTCGAACTAACCTAGCAAAGGTTGAGGTCATGACATGCTGGGTTTAAATGTTGGGAATCACAAGTGTGAAGAATTGCTGGCCAATTAAATGACAGTTATTGATCTAATTAGGTCAAACAAAGGGATTCTGATCACATGTAGAAGGGGAGTGAGCAGCGAATGGATATCTAGGACAATAAGGGCGAATTGCTTGCTTACTAGACAAGTAACTACAGCAAGGAACTTGGAATTTCATCCATTGACGAACATGATATGCATGCAATGGATGGGGTGCATCTCTGGTGCAGGGGTATCATCAGTGGCCATTTCAGTCGAAGGAGTCATTGCTAAATTGTCTAAGACTGATAGAAAATAAGAGTTGGATAGGTATGGAAGTTATTACTTGAGAAGTGTTGCCTGAGGTAACTTGATTTGGGACTATCACGAGGGAGACGGGATAGGTGACGATAATTGTCAATATGACCTTTTCCAAAGCATTGTACAAGCTGGCCAAGCTGCATATATTCCTCATAAAAAAATATATTAAATGTGAATGACGCTAAATGGATAAACAACAGGTAGCTTTATATATAGGTTGGACAAGTGCATGAATGGGTGTGGGTTGGTGTGAATTGGACCTACCTAGCATGGGCTAGTAAGTCTACAACAGTGTTCCATCATTCTTATGTTCTTGTCCTGTTGGGTCTCTCTACGTAGATGACAAATTTATATGAATAAAGCCGCTAAAACATATATAGAATCATGTGTTATCCTCCCGGCAGGGACCTGCTGATGCACCTCTCTCACCTTCCTCTCCTTCGGCAGGTTTTCGTCGTGATCTCGCTGGGCATGTGGTTTAGCCTCATCAGTCACTGGTCCGACTTCGTTACCGGCACAGTCTTTCTCGGTTTCTTCACCAGCTTAGCAATTTTCGCCCAGAACTCACTAAAAGGACCGAGCAGAGTGCTGGTAGGTCACAGGCCCGGAAGTAGCAGAGTACAATGATGTACAGACACTAGGTACATCATTTCTGTCACTAATAATAATAATTATAATAGCAATAACAATAATAATAATAAAACAACCTTGATTGTCAGGTACTAATCCCATTGACGGTAAAAAGAACATTAGAACTCTATTGTGGTCTATTAAAGCAAGGTTTCCATGTCATGGATCAACATGTGACCACTAAGTAAACTTGCACGCACTTTTATTGAAATTTGCGTTCAGTTTCCTGTTATGTTACCGTGACTACATGCAGGTGAAACTTGGCGTTGGGGCTCGTGGTGGACAACTATTTTGTCACTAGTGATAATGGTCTGGGAAGGATCGAAATGTGCACTTATTTTATTGTTGCTTTATCTCAAGATACTTCTGTAAACATTCACTCAGAAGTTCTCTCTGTTAAGTATAATTATTGGACAAATATATGAATGGGATTAGTTGGAATGTTAGTTTAATAAGAATGGCCCATTAACCTACTGTAAATTCGACTTTTTTCTAATGTTAAATTCTCATTGGGTTTCTTTATTTTCATTTTAGGAAATCCTGCTGAGTGGCGTGCTGTGTCTATTTTTCTTCATAAGCTTTATCCTGGTGCTGGTACATTACCATACACTGCCCGTGGGTAATGCATGTGGCTCCTTCTGCTTCTTCGCCAGCATCGTCTACGGGCTGGACGTGTTTTTCACCTTCAGGGAAGAGTCTGAGTGAGATGATTGTGGGCAACCTCCCACCCCACCACCACGGACATGACTTTTATCTAGGGGAATGAACGCGGTTTTTCACGTACAGAGTGGAAGAAGGAGAGCTCACACACCCCCTCATTGTGTTCCAACACATGCAACACCTGAAGACGGAATAATTTCAACATACGGGAGGTGGATGGAATTTCCAGCTAGTCTGCAACTCATTATTATTACTACTACTACTATTATTATAATTATAAAAGGTAATAACGAAGCCTAGACAATGGAACGCAATTAGGATTGATTCAAGGAAGGGGAGGATAGATCCAGTTTCTTGGATGAAGAGCCCCTCACTGGCATGGAGGTACCTTCTTTGAGGGGCTGCGACTGTAACTGTAGCCTGTGGAATGGTCGTTATCTGTAAATTAACATAATACTGGGCAACGAAGCCATGCACACAAAACAATGACCCCACAAATTTGCTATAAATCACATTCATACGTAGTCGTTGTTGTAGTATTTCACTTTATTTTTTTTGCAGACGTACAACCTAGCTCATGAAAATACGCTGATTAAATATAATTGTGCTAATACATGTCAAGTGATAAAATGGGAAATATAGCAAGAGGAGACTTATTAATAAGCCGTTTCGCCTGCATGAGGCTGTATTATGTAGGAAAAACATTCCACTGATGAAGGTCTTCTTTTACTGCAGTTTTTTTTGTTACCGCTTGAGGACTACGCTTGACTTCAAATGCAGATATGATCGTTAAAAAATATTACTATTTAGGTTTCGGTCCATCCTTGAATGTTGTATTTTTAATTTTCCTGGACACATTACATGGTGTGGGTACATCATCACATGATGTAGGTACATCATCACATGATGTAGGTACATCATCACATGATGTAGGTACATCATCACATGATATGGGTACATCACATGATGTAGGAACATCATCACATGATATGGGTACATCATCACATGATGTGGGTACATCATAGCATGTGGATACACTATCACATGATGTGGGTACATCACATGATGTGGGTACATCACATGATGTGGGTACATCACATGATGTAGGTACATCATCACATGATGTAGGTACATCATAGCAGGGGAGTACATCACATGTGATGTACCTACATCACATGTAGGTACATCACACGATGAAGGTACATCACATGATGTAGGTACATCACATGATGTAGGTACATCACATGATGTAGGTACATCACATGATGTAGGTACATCACATGATGAAGGTACATCACATGATGTAGGTACATCACATGATGTAGGTACATCACATGATGTATATACATCACATGATGTAGGTACATCACATGATGTAGGTACATCACATGATGTAGGTACATCACATGATGTAGGTATATCACATGTGGGTACATCATCACAGGATGTGGACACATCACATGATGTAGGTTCATTACATGATGTGGGTACATCACATGATGTAAGTACATCACATTATGTACCTACATCATATGATGTAGGTACACCATCACATGATGTGGGTGCATTATTACATGATGTAGGTACATCACATGACGTAGGTACATCATCAGATGATGTGGGTACATATGATGTAGGTACATCACGTTATGTACCTACATCATCATATAAGTACAGCATCACATGATATGGGTACATCACATGATGTTGGTACATCATAGCATGTGGGTACACCATCATATGATGTAGGTGCATTACATGATGTGGGTACATCACATGATGTAGGTACATCACATTACGTACATCACATGATGTAGGTACATCACATTACGTACATCATCACATGATGTAGGTACATCACATTACGTACATCATCACATTACGTACATCATCACATGATGTAGGTACATCACATTATGTACATCATCACATGGTGTAGGTACATCACATTACGTACATCATCACATGATGTAGGTACATCACATTACGTACATCATCACATGATGTAGGTACATCACATTACGTACATCACATGATGTAGGTACATCACATGATGTAGGTACATCACATGATGTAGGTACATCACATGATGTAGGTACATCACATGATGTAGGTACATCACATGATGTAGGTACATCACATGATGTAGGTACATCACATTACGTACATCACATGATGTAGGTACATCACATGAAGTAGGTACATCACATGATGTAGGTACATCACATGATGTTGGTACATAACATAATGTGGATACATCATATGATGTACGTATAACATGATGTGGGTGCAACATCGCATAATGTGAGTACATTATCACATACTGCGGGTACATCATCGCACGATATAAGTACACCATCACATAATGTGCGCTACATGTTAAAACATAAAACTGCAACTGAGCTCATATCTAAATTTATATATGAATTAACTATAGCTAAAAAATTTAAGGATTTACAATATTTCGTATATATTTTTCACTCTTCCCAAAAATAAGAATGCGCTAGACGGTGAAGGAAATATATTTTTTATTAGTAAGAAAGGTGAGACAGTAGAGTTAATGTGGTGCGGGTAATGTGGTGTGGGTAATGTGGTGCGGGTAATGTGGTGTGGGTAATGTGGTGCGGGTAATCAGTGTGAGGGTAGATAACAAGATAACAAGAGACAAATAATCATTATAAAGATTGTGACAGATAATTAGTTGAAGCGATAAACACCTCTATGATTTTATTGCATTGAACTGCAATATTTGTTTTTTACAATCTTCGTTGTTACGATGAACTATAGTAATTAATAAACAGATCCCATTAAATGAATTGTGAGCGAGTAAATTTAGTTAATAAATTAGTGGATGTGAGTTAAGTAGGCTTGACTCTGGCAGCACCTACACTCACACGGTGCTCCTTTTCTAAACTATTATCTTACCTGACTTTTACATGTAATGTCATCGCTTAAAATAAAGAAATTCACGAGGATGTAATTGAATCATTTCACCAAGTTACTATCCGGACAGCTCTCTGCGGAGACGTCTATGACAGCTCTCTGCGGAGACGTCTATGACAGCTCTCTGCGGAGACGTCTATGACAGCTCTCTGCGGAGACGTCTATGACAGCTCTCTGCGGAGACGTCTTCAGACCCAGTCTCTCTGCGGAGACGTCTATGACAGCTCTCTGCGGAGACGTCTATGAAGCTTCTGCGGAGACGTCTATGACAGCTCTCTGCGGAGACGTCTATGACAGCTCTCTGCGGAGACGTCTATGACAGCTCTCTGCGGAGACGTCTATGACAGCTCTCTGCGGAGACGTCTATGACAGCTCTCTGCGGAGACGTCTATGACAGCTCTCTGCGGAGACGTCTATGACAGCTCTCTGCGGAGACGTCTATGACAGCTCTCGCGGGAGACGTCTATGACAGCTCTCTGCGGAGACGTCTATGACAGCTTCCTGCGGAGACGTCTATGACAGCTCTCTGCGGAGACGTCTATGACAGCTCTCTGCGGAGACGTCTATGACAGCTCTCTGCGGAGACGTCTATGACAGCTCTCTGCGGAGACGTCTATGACAGCTCTCTGCGGAGACGTCTATGACAGCTCTCTGCGGAGACGTCTATGACAGCTCTCTGCGGAGACGTCTATGACAGCTCTCTGCGGAGACGTCTATGACAGCTCTCTGCGGAGACGTCTATACGTCTCGCTGGAGACGTCTGACAGCTCTCTGCGGAGACGT
Organism: Cherax destructor; assembly: GCA_009830355.1. Lineage (NCBI taxonomy): Eukaryota > Metazoa > Arthropoda > Malacostraca > Decapoda > Parastacidae > Cherax > Cherax destructor. Next base: position 257,289 of record WNWK01000804.1, read on the forward strand.
CTATGACAGCTCTCTGCGGAGACGTCTATGACAGCTCTCTGCGGAGACGTCTGACTCCAGATACAGCTCTCTGCGGAGACGTCTATGACAGCTCTCTGCGGAGACGTCTATGACAGCTCTCTGCGGAGACGTCTATGACAGCTCTCTGCGGAGACGTCTATGACAGCTCTCTGCGGAGACGTCTATGACAGCTCTCTGCGGAGACGTCTATGACAGCTCTCTGCGGAGACGTCTATGACAGCTCTCTGCGGAGACGTCTATGACAGCTCTCTGCGGAGACGTCTATGACAGCTCTCTGCGGGAGACGTTCGCTATGACAGCTCTGCGGAGACCGTCATGACAGCTCTCTGCGGAGACGTCTATGACAGCTCTCTGCGGAGACGTCTATGACAGCTCTCTGCGGAGACGTCTATGACAGCTCTCTGCGGAGACGTCTATGACAGCTCTCTGCGGAGACGTCTATGACAGCTCTCTGCGGAGACGTCTATGACAGCTCTCTGCGGAGACGTCTATGACAGCTCTCTGCGGAGACGTCTATGACAGCTCTCTGCGGAGACGTCTATGACAGCTCTCTGCGGAGACGTCTATGACAGCTCTCTGCGGAGACGTCTATGACAGCTCTCTGCGGAGACGTCTATGACAGCTCTCTGCGGAGACGTCTATGACAGCTCTCTGCGGAGACGTCTATGACAGCTCTCTGCGGAGACGTCTATGACAGCTCTCTGCGGAGACGTTTATGACAGCTCTCTGCGGAGACGTTTATGACAGCTCTGCGGAGACGTCTATGACAGCTCTCTGCGGAGACGTCTATGACAGCTCTCTGCGGAGACGTCTATGACAGCTCTCTGCGGAGACGTCTATGACAGCTCTCGCGGAGACTCATGACAGCTTCTGCGGAGACGTCTATGACAGCTCTCTGCGGAGACGTCTATGACAGCTCTCTGCGGAGACGTCTATGACAGCTCTCTGCGGAGACGTCTATGACAGCTCTCTGCGGAGACGTCTATGACAGCTCTCTGCGGAGACGTCTATGACAGTCTCTGCGGAGACGTCTATGACAGCTCTCTGCGGAGACGTCTATGACAGCTCTCTGCGGAGACGTCTATGACAGCTCTCTGCGGAGACGTCTCATGGACAGCTTCTGCGGAGACGTCTATGACAGCTCTCTGCGGAGACGTCTATGACAGCTCTCTGCGGAGACGTCTATGACAGCTCTCTGCGGAGACGTCTATGACAGCTCTCTGCGGAGACGTCTATGACAGCTCTCTGCGGAGACGTCTATGACAGCTCTCGCGGAGACGTCTATGACAGCTCTCTGCGGAGACGTCGACAGCTCTGCGGGACGTCTATGACAGCTCTCTGCGGAGACGTCTATGACAGCTCTCTGCGGAGACGTCTATGACAGTCTCTGCGGAGCGTCTGCAGTTCGGAGACGTCTATGACAGCTCTCTGCGGAGACGTCTATGACAGCTCTCTGCGGAGACGTCTAGACGCTCTGCGGAGACGTCTATGACAGTCTCTGCGGAGACGTCTATGACAGCTCTCTGCGGAGACGTCTATGACAGCTCTCTCGGGCGTCTATGACAGCTCTCTGCGGAGACGTCTATGACAGCTCTCTGCGGAGACGTCTATGACAGCTCTCTGCGGAGACGTTTATGACAGCTCTCTGCGGAGACGTTTATGACAGCTCTCTGCGGAGACGTTTATGACAGCTCTCTGCGGAGACGTTATGCAGCCTTGCGGAGACGTTATGACAGTCTCTGCGGAGACGTTATGCTCTCGAACAGTATGATGCTCTCTGGGAGCATGATAGCTTGATGAAGATTATGAGCTGAGTCCAACATGATATGATGTCACATGATATGATGTCCAACATGATATGATGTCCAACATGATATGATGTCAACATGATATGATGTCCAACATGATATGATGTCCAACATGATATGATGTCCAACATGATATGATGTCCAACATGATATGATGTCCAACATGATATGATGTCCAACATGATATGATGTTCAACATGATATAAGAACATAAGAACATAAGAAAGGAGGAACACTGCAGCAGGCCTGTTGGCCCATTCTAGGCAGGTCCTTCACATTCCATCCCACTAACATAATATTTGTTCAACCTAATTTTCAATGCTATCCAAGAAATAAGCTTTGATAATTTTATTTACTCATGTGCAATTCCCACTCAAATCCAACCCCTTTCACTCATGAATTTATCCAACCTAAATTTAAAACTACCCAAGGTCCTTGCTTCAATAACCCTACTAGGCAGACTGTTCCACTCATCAACTACCCTATTTCCAAACCAATACTTTCCTATATCCTTTCTAAATCTAAACTTATCTAACTTGAATCCATTATTGCGGGTTCTCTCTTGGAGAGATACCCTCAAGACCTTATTTATATCCCCTTTGTTAATACCCATTTTCCACTTGTATACCTCGATCATGTCTCCCCTCATTCTACGTCTTACAAGTGAATGTAATTTAAGGGTCTTCAATCTTTCTTCGTAAGTAAGATTTCTAATGCTATATATTAATTTAGTCATTCTACGCTGAATGTTTTCTAACGAATTTATGTCCATTCTGTAATATGGTGACCAGAACTGAGCTGCGTAATCTAGGTGAGGCCTTACTAATGATGTATAAAGCTGTAATATAACCTCTGGACTTCTGTTGCTAACACTTCTTGATATAAATCCCAGTAATCTATTTGCCTTATTACGTACGCTTAGGCATTGCTTAGGCATTGCATTGCTGATGTCCAACATGATATGATGTCCAACATGATATGATGTCTAACATGATATGATGTCCAACATGATATGATGTCCAACATGATATGATGTCTAACATGATATGATGTCCAACACGATATGATGTCCAACACGTATGATGTCCAACACGATATGATGTCCAACATATGATGTCGAACACGATATGATGTCCAACATGATATGATGTCCAACACGATATGATGTCCAACATGATATGATGTCCAACACGATATACCTGGAGTTTACCTGGAGAGAATTCCAGGGGTCAACGCCCCTGCGGCCCGGTCTGTGACCAGGCCTCATGTTGGACCAGAGCCTGATCAATCAGGCTGTTACTGCTGGCCGCACGCAGTCCAACGTACGAACCACAGCCTGGCTGGTCAGGTACCGACTTTAGGTGCCTGTCCAGTGCCTGCTTGAAGACATGATATGATGTCCAACACGATATGATGTCCAACATGATATGATGTCCAACATGATATGATGTCCAACATGATATGATGTCCAACATGATATGAAGTACATGATATGATGTCCATGATATGATGTCCAACATGATATGATGTCCAACATGATATGATGTCCATGATATGATGTCCAACATGAGACACGGGACATGGACCTCACTTTGAGTGTCTTCGCTCCAGCCACAATGTGCAGAGAAGTACCTAAGAATATTCAAGGAAATTTTGACATAATCAGTTGGCCAAACTGAGAGTGCAAATATGTACAAATAGTTAAGGTATACTAATTAGGATACAACTAATCAGATATTCTCAATATTGATATTAGCATCTTGGCCGCCTCCACAATCAGTAAATAACTAAGGAGCAAACAAACTCTAGTTACATAGAAAAAATATTTACGTGTTTTTTTGGTTTTTTTTTACAAACAATACTGATAGAAATAAACACATGAACGTCAGACAGGACCAGATAGGTAGTACATTATACTGTGGGTATTGTATTGTCAGTAAGTATGCCTGAAAACATGATGTAAATAAGCAGCGTTCAATGCTGAACAAAATGTATTATTGAGGCATAAACCAACATTTAAATATAATCAGATCAAGCTATTCTTTGGTGATGGTTGTGATGTTTAACTCCAGTGTTAGGATGACTATAGAGCATAGTGGCATAGGTGACTATATGGTCTAGGCGGTGGACACAGTGGACACTTCCGGGTTCACAACTGCTTCAGACAGGACTGACAGTGGCGCCATCTTGTGGTTGCTACCAGTTAAGCGGTGGATAACCTGGGTCAGGCAGGTTCTTATGATCGCAACCAGTCTAGGCGGTGGATTCGTTAGGTTCATTGAGCTGGACTTTAGGTCCGCAGCAATAGTTCTTAGTGGCGAGGACTGTATCAAGTAGGTAGGCAACTGATCCTGCATACAGGAAGACTGACATGGAGATACCCTCGGCCTTGTGCGACGCCCAGTCAGACGGGGGAGAGTGCCAGAAAGCCATACCTATCGAGCCAGAGATGAACAGGAAGCTGAAGAGGAGGAAATTGATCGCCAGTTCCTGGGGAGGTGAAAGGAGACAAGTTCTGTTAGATCACACATCTAGTAGTGTTATGCTGCGTAAATATGTTCATACAAGTTGCAGTACGTCGTGCTGAAGAAGGGTGCTCCTTAATTAAGAGTACTTCCTAACATTGATAAATTTTAAATTATATAAAATTGCTTAACATTTCCTCACATATGAGGATCATTTTAAATTTGGAATTATTTAATGTAAATTAAATAGTGATTTCGTTGTAAGCAGACTGATTTTAAAAGGAGCCGTTGCAAAAATTAATTATAAGCTCGACTTGAACAAGAAATATCCTTGCTGAATTAGCCAAACATATCCAGCTGCCAAGTGACCCCCATCATGACCTATGATTACCATGAGGAGCGTTTCTCTTACCAGGATGGTGTGTTGGAGACGAGCAACTCCGGCAACATACAAGAGGAACAAGAGAGGTGTGATGAGCAGGGCGGCCACCATGACACCGCCGCTGAAGAAATCTGCGTCGGTTCCAACATGTACTGAGGTGTGGCGGATGTCCCCGAAGGTGAGGGGAACCCCACGGAACAGCCCCAGAGACACACTCACGCTCACCTAGGATGAGGGAGGTACGGGGAGGTTAGTGGTGATGGGGAAGTGTTGATGATGTGTGGAAGATAAATATGTTGAGGAACGATGCACAACTGATGCAATGGATAATAGTGAAGATGATACGCAGCTTCAGAACTTTGAAAACTGCATGAAAAAATAAATAAGCAGTAATTTAACCCCATCCCCTCCGAATTGCAACATAATGAAGATTCTAGCTAGGAAATGAGAATCAATGACAGTATATTACGTGGTAGGGAAACAATTCTATGTGTGGACCCAAAAAACAAGGACCCCATGGTGAACATCACACCTCACCTCTCGTTTGAGGCACACAAACCGGATAATGCCAATGACACATATAAGAACCTTCATGAACCTAAACAGTCGAGCATTAAAGAAGATTCTCGAGTAAGCAGCAGCAACAGGGAACTCGCAATTGGTTAAGCACATAATATAGTCAACATCTATAAATGTGTGAAATTCTAAGTATCTATAATAATATGTATTTAAAATTTTTGTAGCATCTCAAATATTCATCAAATTTTAGTGTATGAGAAAATACTGTAATCAGCTGCAACTATGAGGCCAAAACTAGGTGCGCTAGAGAATGGAAAAAGTACAGAAGACAAAGGACCCAGGAAAATAAGGAGATTAATCGAAGAGCCAGAAATGAATATGCATGGATAAGGAGGGAAGCCCAGCGGCAATACGAGAATGACATAGCATCGAAAACCAAATCTGACCTAAAGCTGTTGTACAGCCACATCAGGAGGAAAAGAACAATGACCAGGTAATCAGGATGAGGAGAGAGGGGAGATCACAAGAAATGACAAAGAAGTATGTGAAGAGCTTAACACGAGATTAAAAGACGTATTTTCAGTGGAGACAGAAAGGACTCCGGGAAACAGGGATGTAAGGTCTCACCAATAAATGCTGGACACACTACACACAACTGAGGAGGTGAATAACGTGGAACTTGGCCATGCAGATTGCGAGAGGGACTTGGGGGTGGTGGTAGGCAGCAACCTTAGACCAAGACAGCAATGCCTAAGCGTACGTAATAAGGCAAATAGATTACTGGGATTTATATCAAGAAGTGTTAGCAACAGAAGTCCAGAGGTTATATTACAGCTTTATACATCATTAGTAAGGCCTCACCTAGATTACGCAGCTCAGTTCTGGTCTCCATATTACAGAATGGACATAAATTCGTTAGAAAACATTCAGCGTAGAATGACTAAATTAATACATAGCATTAGAAATCTTCCTTACGAAGAAAGATTGAAGACCCTAGAATTGCATTCAGGGTGGGAACCCTGTCATATGTGGTATTTTGCCAAGGAGAGGAGTTGGAGATGAATGGCTGTCCAGGGCAATTGGTGTCAATTGCTGGCTGGACAAACACTGTAAGGATAATGCAGTACCATTCATTTGCAACTGGGACCACTTCTATGGCCGAAATGACATGTATGCCAGGGATGGGGTTCACTTATCCAGGGCAGGTGTGGATTTTCTTGCTAGCTCAGTTGAGGGTGTTGTTAGGACTTTAAACTAGGATTAGTTAGAGGTATGGGTTTAGAAATGGAAAATAATGAATGTCGAAATATAGATCTATGCTTTGATATAAAAAATCTTAACAATAACAAGGACAGAAATAGGTATAGTGGTAAAACAGAATGGAGCAGGAAGGGTAAAGAGAAAGGAGGGTCTTTAAAAGTGTATTATACAAATAGTCGTAGTGCTAGGAATAAGATGGACGATTTGAGATTATTTGCAAGTGCAGGTAACATTGATGTATTTGCCATAACTGAGACGTGGTTCAATACGAAAAATAGGGACATGCCTGCTGAATGTCATATACAGGGTTTTAAATTGTTCCAAGTGGCACTGTATGTCCGAGATCGCTTGAACTGTTGCATAAAAGGGAATAAAGTCTGAAATAACACATACAGAGTCTGTCTGGATAGAATTTTCAGAGGGGCATGAAAATTGATTTTAGGTGTGATATACCGTCCCCAAACTTAGATAGGGACCAAGGGAGACTACTATGGGAGGAAATTGTTAAGGCCACAATGCACGATAACGTAGTTATTCTGGGTGACTTCAACTTTAGTCAAATTGATTGGAATTTTTTGACTGGGAATTTAGAATCTAACGACTTCTTAGATGTAGTTCAAGATTGTTTTTTGAAGCAGTTTGTGACAGAACCTACAAGGGGAAATAACCTGCTTGACTTAGTTCTGGCAAACAAGGAAACCCTTGTTAATAATTTAGAAATTACAGAGGAACTCGGCGCAAGCGACCACAAATCAATTACCTTTGGCATTGAATGGAAGTTTCATAGTACGAATAACTCAGTAACGGTCCCAGATTTTCGCTTAGCAGATTACAATGGACTTAGAGAACACTTATCATCTGTGGACTGGGGTAATGAAGATAGCTATCAATATGACAGTTTTCTGAACACTATACATGCTGCCCAAATAACATTTATCCCATATAAAGAAATTAGATCGAATAGAAATGACCCAAAATGGATGAATAATAGGCTCAAATATCTTTTAGGGCAGAAGAAAGGAGTTTATAGGCGTATCAAAAGAGGTGAGGGTCATCTTATGAGTCAGTATATTGACATTAAGAGGGACGTTAAAAGGGGATAAGAAAAGCTAAACGGGACTACGAAATTAAAGTTGCTAGGGATTCGAAAACTAACCCAAAAGTTTTTTCAGGTGTATAGAACAAAAGTTAGAGATAAGATAGGTCCCCTTAAAAATAATTATGGGTATCTTACTGACAAAGAGAATGAAATGTGCTCTATTTTTAATAATTATTTTCTCTCGGTTTTCACTCAGGAAGACATTAATAATATCCCAAGAATTAGGTATTTTAGTGGGCCTGAAGAAGATAAATTATGTAGTATCACAGTCACTAGCGAAAAGGTTATCAAACAGATAGACCGTTTGAAGCAAAATAAATCGCCAGGCCCTGATGAGCTTTTTCAAGGGTTCTTAAGGAATGCAAAATAGAACTCTGTGAACCCTTAACTAACATTTTTAACCTATCTCTTCAAACAGGTGTAGTGCCGGATACGTGGAAGATGGCTAATGTAATTCCTATTTTTAAAGCAGGGGACAAGTCGTTACCATCAAATTACCGCCCAATAAGTCTAACATCAATTGTAGGCAAATTACTAGAGTCGATTATAGCTGATAACATAAGAAGCCATCTCGATAGGCATAATTTGATTAATGATACTCAGCATGGATTCACCAGGGGCCGTTCCTGCCTAACTAATTTGTTAACTTTTTTCAGTGGGGCTTTTGAGGCAGTTGATAATGATAAAGAATTCGATATCGTTTATTTGGATTTTAGTAAGGCTTTTGATAGAGTACCACATCAGAGACTGTTAAAGAAAGTGGCTGCTCATGGCATTGGGGGAAAAGTGTTGTCATGGATCGAGTCATGGCTCACCAATAGGAAGCAGAGGGTGTGCATAAATGGGGTTAAATCGGAGTGGGGATCTGTAACAAGTGGCGTTCCTCAGGGATCGGTTTTGGGCCCGTTGTTGTTTATAATATATATAAATGACCTTGACGAGGGAATTTCTAGTGATATGAGCAAATTCGCTGATGACACGAAGATAGGTAGGATAATCGATTCAGACGTAGATGTCAGTGAACTACAGGAGGATTTAGACAAACTCAATTCCTGGTCAGAAAAATGGCAGATGCAGTTCAATGTAGATAAATGCAAAGTTCTAAAGCTCGGGAGTGTCCATAACCCAAGCACTTATAAGTTAAATAACGTAGAACTTAGCCATACAGATTACGAGAAGGACTTGGGGGTGATGGTAAGCAGCAACCTTAAACCAAGACAGCAATGCCTAAGCGTACGTAATAAGGCAAATAGATTACTGGGATTTATATCAAGAAGTGTTAGCAACAGAAGTCCAGACGTTATATTACAGCTTTATACATCATTAGTAAGGCCTCACCTAGATTACGCAGCTCAGTTCTGGTCTCCATATTACAGAATGGACATAAATTCGTTAGAAAACATTCAGCGTAGAATGACTAAATTAATACATAGCATTAGAAATCTTCCTTACGAAGAAAGATTGAAGACCCTTAAATTACATTCACTTGTAAGACGTAGAATGAGGGGAGACATGATCGAGGTATACAAGTGGAAAATGGGTATTAACAAAGGGGATATAAATAAGGTCTTGAGGGTATCTCTCCAAGAGAGAACCCGCAATAATGGATTCAAGTTAGATAAGTTTAGATTTAGAAAGGATATAGGAAAGTATTGGTTTGGAAATAGGGTAGTTGATGAATGGAACAGTCTGCCTAGTAGGGTTATTGAAGCAAGGACCTTGGGTAGTTTTAAATTTAGGTTGGATAAATTCATGAGTGAAAGGGGTTGGATTTGAGTGGGAATTGCACATGAGTAAATAAAATTATCAAAGCTTATTTTTTGGGTAGCATTGAAAATTAGGTTGAACAAATATTCTGTTGGTGGGATGGAATGTGAAGGACCTGCCTAGAATGGGCCAACAGGCCTTCTGCAGTGTTCCTCCTTTCTTATGTTCTTATGTTCTTATGTGGAATGGGGGGAGACGTGGTCGAGGTGTGCAAGTGGAGAATGGGTGTTGGCAAAGGGGATGTAAGTGGGGTCTTGGGGATGTCTCTCCAAGAGAGAGCCCGCAATGGTGGATTCAAGTTGGATAGGTTTGGATTTGGAAAGGATGTGGGAAGGTATTGGTTTGGAAATGGGGTGGTTGATGAGTGGAACAGTCTGCCTAGTAGGGTTATTGAAGCTAGGACCTTGAGTAGTTTCAAATTTAGGTTGGATAAATTCATGAGTGAGAGGGGTTGGATTTGAGTGGGACTCGCGCATGAGTGGGTAGAATTGTCAAAGCTTATTTCTTGGGTAGCATTGAAAATTGGGTTGAGCAAATATTCTGTTAGTGGGACGGATTGTGAAGGACCTGCCTAGTATGGGCCAACAGGCCTGCTGCAGTGTTCCTCCTTTCTTATGTTCTTAAGAGGCTGCTAAGTGAGTTAGATACCTGAAAGTCGGTGGGACCGGACAACATCTCTCCGTGGGTCCTGAGAGAGGGAGCAGAGACACTGTATGTGCCACTAACAACAATCTGCAGCACCAGTATGGAACCCACACCTGGTCAAGTACTTCAAGAATTTTTTAGACAAAGTTCAAAGGTTGCAACTAGTCCCGGAGCTAAGGGGTATGTAGTACGAAGAAAGATTAAGGGAAATCAACTTGACGACACTGGAAGGCAGGAGGGATAGAGGGGATATGATAGCGACATATAAAATACTGAGAGGAATTGACAAGGTGAATAGGAACAGAATGTTTCAGAGATGGGACACAGCAACAAGGGGTCACAACTGGAAGTTGAAAACTCAGATGAGTCACAGGGATGTTAGGAAGTATTTCTTCAGTCATAGAGCTGTCAGGAAGTGGAACAATCTGGAGAGTGATGTAGTGGAGGGAGGATCCACACATAGCTTTAAGAAGAGATACGATACAGCTCGTGGAGCAAGGAGAGAGTGGATCTAGTAGTGACCAGCGAGAGGCGGGGTCAGGAGCTGTGAATCGACCCCTGTAACCACAACTAGGTGAGTACATCCGAGAGCACATATTTATCACTATTAAGTCATGGGACTTCATCACAAGGCTGTTATCATACAGTATTGCTATTGTTTTAGATACAGTTGTCATCGTATTAACGTCGCGAAGAGAAGAGAAATACATTTATAGAAAAAAACTAGTCCTTAAAATCTGATACATGTACTTACATTGATAAAAATTTCTGCTGAGAGTTTGAATTTTTTTTTTTTTGCATCACTCTATCAGATGCCTATAGGCATCTGATAAAAAAAAAACGGTGACATTCAAAGATCTAAAATTTAGATGATACAGTACTAAAAATATGAAGTTCTAAATATTAGAATCCTTCTCCGTTGCGATTAATGAACGGAATTTGAGAGTTCGGAAACAATTGCGAATTCGGAATTAAACCTGTAAAATCTCATCTCTTAGTAAAGAGTGATTTCCTTAATCAGCATACTGGTAGCAGTGGTGATATACAATACCAACAAGTCGATTAATAATATACTTGTGCAACACCTGGGTATCTTTATTCCTAAAACATTTCACCGGCCAATGACTTTATCAATTCAATACAAAAGCTATTGGAGGTGTTTAAACTGGAGACTGTAGAAGGCGAGGTAATCAGTCCCTCAGCCTAGCTGAAGGTGTTCACCGTAGTCTTGATGAATGTGAAGTATAGCCAGGAAGATGGTTGCTTATATGAGTCAGATAAGGTGCAGCAGTTGAAGACATCATTACTGTGGGCGGACCCACTAGTGGAAGTAGGTCATGCCCAAGAGTTGGGTCAGGGTTAGTAAATAGGTATCCTCTCTACCACGGTGACGATGTCTTCAATTGTTGCACCTCATCTGACTCCTATACAAGCGACCATCTTCCTGGTTATACTTCAGATTGGTTTAACAAGACACGTGAGCAAACACTGGGACATATTATTAGAAAACGTCTCGGTCGTGGGACCTTGATCAAGACTGAGGTGATGAACACCTTCATATATATATTCCTCTGATAATTCTGAATATCCACATCTTTAGGTATATACAAAGTACGGTATCATTCACTGTTTTTATCTATACTAGCGATGAAGTCTATAAAGATGAACTTTCCTTAACCTCCTTCGCTGGTACTGATTAAACACATCGCCTCACATACAATGCCCTATGTGTGTTTTTTCCACATTTTCTTAGTAATTAGATACGTCTGAAAGTTTATCAAGACATTTAATAAGAGGACCTTTCGCCCGCCAGGGGCGTCTTCAATGTAATACGAGAATAAGAGACAGGTAGTATACATATCGACAGGGATGTGCTTTTGAGAGGAAGGGTGGGGCTAAGTGGCTGTGTCCTGCCTGGACCATCGTTTTCAACGTTGGAAAGCGTCTCTGATAGCTAGTCTGCTGCTACTCAAGTTCATGTTGTGTCTACAAGTGTTCTGATGGATAACACAAGCATTGTTCAGTGCTCATTGAAACGTTGTATGAGACTTCCAAAAATTTCCTCAACATATATTTTGTCACAGGTCTCACATATGATGGTGTATACCCCGGCGTTGGTTTCATAACGTCTCTTACTTATCGCAGCTACTAGATCCTCAGTAGTGCTGGAACATAAAGTTTGCTGTTTTGGTTCCTCATCAAAATTTTGGAGGCCCAGTCCATGAACCTATTATGTGCCTCTGTAATCTTTTGACTACCACCCACAGGATGGGTATGGGGTGCATAATAAAGGTTTTATACCGGTTAAATTTTAAAAGTACAGTAGTGCGTGTTCTCAGAGGTTTGCTTCCCAGTTACAACGATGAACCTGTTGTTGTTGCCTGTGTTGATCTTTTATTTTCCATTTCTCCGACAACCGGGAATTAAAGGGGTCGGTTAATGAAGCTCGGAGAAACCATTGTGTACATACCTGCATTCCTCCGCTAAATATGATGGACTGGAGATCCCGAGAGCCTTCTAAATAAGAAGCCAATGGCGATGCCTCTGTTAGTGTGTACGTTGTGATATGAGATGTGTAGGTCATATTTGTTGATTTCCTGTGGTTTTAAACTCCAGTGCATTGTTATATTGACGGAGAAACACGTCCAGAAAAAGCATGTCACCATTATGCTCCTCCTCGATGAAACTACTTAATAGTCATGTTGTATTGGCACTTCTAGGGACGATCACCAAATGACACCATGATGAATAAGGCGCATATGCAACACTTTGGTATCTTTATTGTCGAGACGTTTCGTCTGTACAACAGGCTTCTTCAGTCGAAAACAACGGAGACAGAAAATGTATTTAAAAGCGAACAATCCGTCGCCTTCGGTAAGATGTGGTCAGTTCCTGAAGGCTGAGGGACTGACTCCCTCCTATCGAGGGTGACAAACCAATCACACCAAAACTGCTACTGACTCCAGTGCTGTATTCTCCTGTATTCGACTGGAGCTTATTGTGCAAGCGAAACGTTTCGACAATAAAGACGCAAAGTGTTGCATATGTTTCTTATTCATCAACTTGTCGGTACTGTATGCCATCAGTATGAGAAAATGTCAACATATGTTAGTTATGTTACACCAGCTGGTTTATGTCGTTTCATTTTCTCCTCTAGGTACTCCATACATGGGTTGGCAGCAACTGTACTAGGTGGTGACCCCATGGTCATCCCATAACACTGCCGGTATAAATCTTCCTCAAAAGAGGAATTAAAACTAATACAAAGCTCAATGACATATGAAAAATCTTTGGTCAGTACCGGGAGGTTTGTTATGAGTGCCTTTCTGTCGCAATATGGTAAACGCCTGGGGTGGCCCGGTGTGTGGGGGACCTTGTGGAAGAAGAGTCATGTAAGGACAATTTAGCCCAGTCTCTTGGCCAATTATGTGCCCCTATAGCATTTTGACTATCACCCACAGAATGGATATGGGATGTATAATAAATTTATCAAACTAATATTAAGTTAAAAAACATAATGTCGGTTATATGTGTAATTAAAATTTACTACTTCATAACCTGTGTCTAGTTTTAAGTAGTCTGTAAACATTAGGATTAGTCTGCCCGAATACTCATGCATGTTAGTGGCTTTCTTTGTACTTAACAATATTTTATTGCATGTAAACAACACATTGTATACTACGCAAAGAAATACAATTTTGAATTTGAATTTCTGGAACTCACAACTTCAATAATCTTGAGAATGCCCGACGCACTGCGGAGGTAGACTAAGCTGCAGCGACCCATTCTGTCGGCGACCTGCGTCAGACGAATAAAAATAATAAATGAACATCTTGGATTCTGAGTAGGGGCTGGGACATTTTTTTTAACATAAATGCATTCGTAGTGTGCGTCTACCCAATTCTACAGTAGCGTTACATTGCGGGAACAAAGGCTTTTTCCATCTCATTCCATTACAGAGGGTGAGCTGCATGCACGAGGATATCGTCAAGCATTCCAATTATAGGCTCCAGCAGAGTCATTCGTTAGTGGGAATTACCGTCAGTAAGGTTCGTCAGGAAACAAAACAAAGTGTTTGCTGACGCGGGTCTTAGTCATATGATGATCCGCCACTAGAGCTATTGGTCATATGACCGAGACCTTATGCTGGCTTACCGGTCCACCCCTTTAAACATGTATTTACCGTCAGTAATGAAACTCAAAGGCAATGGATCGACAGGGAAGCAAACTTAAGGAGTCCTAGTATACAGCCAAGGAACAGTCACCTGGAATGATGAGTGCATTAACAACACACAAAGTATTAAGAAAACTGTTGAAAACTTAATAAACATAAACATAAAAATACTTCAGAAATAATGGAACAAAAAACACAAATAATAAAGACAACTGCGAGAAGGGTTGAGGAACAAGAACATAGCTAACGATAAAGATCTCTGCAAGTAACAGGAATTAAGATGGAATCACAATGTTAAGTAACACGGTAAAAAAGGCAAAGGAATAGAGACAAAATTAAAGATCAGACAATGCTAGGAAATATCGCTTACGAAAAAAACGTAACGATAAAATTTAAGCAACAGAGACCAAACTGTTTAGAGGAGTCTACCTTAATTAAGGAACACCACAGGAACTGAACACACGACGTATGTAACAAAAGGCAAACCAAAGAACCAAGAACAACGACAGAATCTCAGTAACATAAGATATATGGAACATGAAGACAACAAAAGGAAGTCATTAACGCAAGATGGTCATTGACTGTAACTGAGTGAGACAAGTGAAGGAGACACAGGTGTGAAAGTAACTTACCTGTCAGGTGTTGATGAGGGAGTGAGGCGACACCTGTGGTGACCTCCCTCCCTCCCTCGCAATGATAACGTTGAGTGTTCCTTTGTCTCTCTCCCTTCCCCCCTCTTTCTCTCCCTCCCCCTCTCTCTCACTCCTCCCCCTCTCACACCATATCTCACGTCCTGGTTACTGAAGTATCATAAATGGTCAGGGACACACCCATCCTTGTACAAACATAATATCAAGAGTACATAACGTCAGTAAGGACCATGCTCGAATACGCAGCACCAGCGTTGAGCCCCCTCTAAAAAAAATCGCGTTCAGAAGTTTGAAAAGGCCCTGACATTTGCAGCCAGACTAACCTCAGAGCTGAAAGGTGTGCACTGAGAGGGAAAAAAAGAGGACATGATTAGGACATACAAGATACTAAATGAATTAACAGGACTCATAGAGGCTGACATAGATGTAAGGTAAAGCTACATCAAAAAGTTAGGAAATACTTTTTCATTCCCGATTCTCCAACGAACTAATCCTTTGTTTAAATTTCTATAACACAAGCGAGTTATACATAGCCCAACAAAAAAAAATAGCTACTATGTTTATTGAGCAATTTTGTTTTGTAGGGAGATATTAACAACAAAATTGTTTTTATAGAAAGTATAATGTATCTTGTAAATTATACGCCTGGCCAATCAGTGCTCGTGACTCGCCGACCCAGTGATGTAAAGTTCCAATAATACCAACACCACAGCAATATCTCCTGAGTAGATTTTGTTAAGTTGGGTATGGCTGGGTTGGGTATGGCTGGGTTGGGTTGGACTGGGTTGGGTTGGACTGGGTTGGGTTGGACTGGGTTGAGTTGGACTGGGTTGGGTTGGGTATGGCTGGGTTGGGTTGGACTGGGTTGGGTATGGCTGGGTTGGGTTGGGTATGGCTGGGTTGGGTTGGGTATGGCTGGGTTGGGTTGGACTGGGTTGGGTATGGCTGGGTTGGGTTGGACTGGGTTAGGTTAGATTGGTTGCAGTAGTTACATAAGGGTGTTTTTAAATATTTCGTCTCAAGACAAAAAAAAAATTCAGAAAATCATTGTCTCCCCCAATTTGCACAAAATATAATGATCTCTGTTGGACACATCAATCATATTACGCCTTTTTCATTATAATTTTTCACGAAACTCGATGGAGCCCCTAAACTCAATATTTACCTGGTCCTTCATTACGCCCCATGGAAATAAGTCACTTTGACTTTTTTGGGTTATCCTGGGTTCTCTACACACATGCTGCTATGTATGACAATCTATGTAACTATTGTGTATACCTGAATAAACTTACTTACACTAGATTGGTATCAGGACCTGGAGTTGATCCTCTCGGCTAAGTTAAAGAAGATGCTTCAAAAAAAAAAAAAAAAAAAAATTATCCGCAAATGTTCTTATCCATAGATGGTGTTAGTTGTATGTTGTTAACTGTTAGTTGTGTCAGGTTTATGTCAGAATCCAGACACAGGTATTGTAGACTTATAGAATGGAGTAAGAGTATACATTTAGTTCATTCCCTCTGACAATGACCTTCAAATTCATGATAGGATCTATGACCTGACAGAAGTTTGCATTCGAGGTGGAAGTAGATTACAACTTTGGGTTATCAACAAGTAGTTTCAGGACAATAAATCGAAAGGAACTTCAACTGAACTTAATTAATTTATGACAGATGGAGAGTGACACTAATTAGCGACATGTCTGTGTTGCATTCATTAAAATTAACAGACTCTTGAATGACATTGTGCCTGGCCATGGCTGTGCTGCTAGTACCTCTGTGAGTTTGCATCTCCACCTGATGTTAACCTAACCAAGTAGAAACTTAGCCAGAGGAACCAGTGTCTCACACTGCTTCATTATGTGCGACACAAATAATCACTTCAGAGACAACTCACTTACAAAAGTTCAAGAAATGTTAATATATTTTATTCACTGGGGCATATTACCAGACGTTCTAGAAAATTACATTGACCTTGCCTACGTTAAATAACTCCTGAACTGATGACTCAGTAAACTCATTATTGTTGTAGAGTCAATGGATTTGCAAATAGTTCATTACCACTGTAACCTGCTTACCAAACACTAATTTGGGGGCCCAGTGCCTGGGCCATTATGTGCCTCTGACTACCGCCCTCACGATGCTTGTGGGGTCCATAATAATAATATTAAACTAACAAATGTGTAATTGTACACATATTAGGACTGCTTAATTTGTTTAAAAATCTATTAATCAAAAGTATTCATGAAGATACAAAAACCATCATAATTAAAGACTTAAGTTACAAAAAAAAACAGACTGACTTAAAGGTAAGGAGAGCCTTGAAGTGTCCTTCCTCCCTTGAAGAGGAGGAGGAAAAGTAAGTGAAGGATGAAGGGGAGGAGCAGGAAGAAGGAAGGTAAACCACAACATTATAACCACGTTATACATCAACACAACGTAACAGTGGCAGCAAGAACAACAACAACAACAACCCGCCTAACAGTGATAGAGTGATGATGCAGAACGAGCGAAGCCAAGAGTCAGTGTAGTTAAACCTCACACAGGAAGCAGACTACCTTCCTTCTCGTCTTACACCTCTCTTCTCCGTCAACAAGATTATCTATCTCCCGTGGCCTCACCTCCAGTGACACTTATATTTGCAACACCATCGGCTCCTGTATCTGCAACACCAGCGACACGTGTGGCCGCAACATCAGTAGCACGTGTGGGAGGAACACCAGTAGCACGTCTGGGAGGAGCACCAGTAGCACGTCTGGGGGGACCACCAGTAGCATTTATAGTCACAGTACCAGAAGCTCCTGTGGACGCATCAGTATCTTCTGTGGCCGCAACACAGTAACACCCGTGACCGTAACCAGTGGCTTCTGTGGCTGCAATACCAGCAGCAGCACCCTGTGGCTGCAATACCAGCAGCAGCACCCTGTGGCTGCAGTAATACTAGTCACTTCTGTGGCCAAAATTAATGTTTGTCGAAACACTAACGTATATGGCCATTACAGTGATAACTCCCGTAACAGTACCTGCTGCCCAAATACTGTCAACAGCAGCAGCAAAACTGACCATAACAATATTTTATTCTGTGTGAAGCGCTTAACTCGCATGGGTCATTCAGTAGTGGAGGCTCGATTCTCCGTCCTCTAATCACCAGTCACGCTACCTAATTTTATTTACTTCTCATCGTCAAAACAAATACAAGGTAAATGAGATTATGCACAAGAGAGACAGTCATACACTTAACTGCATGACACAGTTGAAGGATATTAGGAGCCAGACATTAAGACACAAAGAGACATTAGAAAACTCAAGAGATATGGAGATATTAGGAGACACGGAGACAGGGGACACTAAGAGACAGATATTACGAGACACAGATATTAGAGACAGAGACGTTAAGATACAGAGACATTAAGAAACAAACATTAAGAAACAGAGATATTAAGAAACAGACACATTTAGAGACAAAGACATTAAGAGACAGAAACATTAAGAGAGACATTAAGAGAGAGACATTAAGAGAGAGAGACATTAAGAGAGACATTAAGAGAGAGAGACATTAAGAAAGAGAGACATTAAGAGAGAGAGACATTAAGAGAGAGACATTAAGAGAGAGAGACATTAAGAGACAGAAACATTAAGAGAGAGAGACATTAAGAGAGACATTACGAGACAGAGACATTAAGAGAGAGAGACATTAAGAGAGAGAGACATTAAGAGAGACATTAAGAGACAGATACATTAAGAGACAGAAACATTAAGAGAGACATTAAGAGACAGATACATTAAGAGAGAGACATTAAGAGACAGACATTAAGAGAAAGAGACACTAAGAGAGAGAGAGAGATTAAGAGAGAGAGAGACATTAAGAGAGAGAGAGACATTAAGAGACAGAAACATTAAGAGAGACATTAAGAGACAGTTACATTAAGAGAGAGACATTAAGAGACAGACATTAAAAGACAAAAACATTAAGAGACATATTAAGAGAGAGAGATATTAAGAGAGAGAGAGACATTAAGAGAGACATTAAGAGAGAGAGACATTAAGAGAGAGAGACATTAAGAGAGAGAGACATTAAGAGAGAGAGACATTAAGAGAGAGAGACATTAAGAGAGAGAGACATTAAGAGAGAGAGATTAAGAGAGAGAGACATTAAGAGAGAGAGACATTAAAGAGAGAGACATTAAGAGAGAGAGACATTAAGAGAGAGAGACATTAAGAGAGAGAGACATTAAGAGAGACAGACATTAAGAGACAGAAACATTAAGAGACAGAAACATTAAGAGACAGAAACATTAAGAGACAGAAACATTAAGAGAGAGAGACATTAAGAGAGAGAGACATTAAGAGAGAGAGAGACATTAAGAGAGAGAGAGACATTAAGAGAGAGAGACATTAAGAGAGACATTAAGAGAGAGAGAGAGACATTAAGAGAGAGAGACATTAAGAGAGAGAGACATTAAGAGAGAGAGAGACATTTGGACACATGGAGACATAAGGACGCGTAATGTGAGTCGTCTTATCAATCAGGATTCAGGGTATCACAAGTACATACAAACCGGAAGTCGGTCAGGCAATGCCCTAGTTGTACACATGGACGCGTCCATCCACACATAAGAGCATAAGAATGAAGGAACACTGCAGAAGGCCTACTGGCCCATACATGGCAAGTTCTTATCAAAACCACCACTACCCAAGAATTTACTCCCGTACCCACGACACCAATCAAACCCAGCCCCTCCCACTCATATATTTGTCCAATCTCTTAAAGCCACCCAAGTTCCCAGCCTCGATCACCCTACTCGGAAGATTGTTCCACGCATCCACAACTCTGTTCGAAAACCAGTATACTTACCTATGTCCTTTCTAAATTTAAATTTATCCAACTTAAATCCTTTTTTTCTGGTTGTTACCTGGTTCGACACCCTCAGTACTTTATTAATATCACATTTGTTTATGCCCATCATCCACTTATACACTTATAATCGGCAGACCGGACTTGAGTCCTGGAGATGGGAAGTACAGTGTCTGCACTCTGAAGGAGGGGTGTTAATGTTGCAGTTTTATAATTGTAGTGTAAAGCACCCCTCTGGCAAGACAGTGATGGAGTGAATGATGATGAAAGTTTTTCTTTTTCTGGCCACCCTGCCTTGGTGGGAATCGGCCAATGTGTTAATACAAAAAAAAAAAAAAAAAAAAAAACATGAGTGAGAGGGGTTGGATTTGAGTGGGACTCGCACATGAATAAATAGAATTATCAAAGGTTATTTCTTGGGTAGCATTAAAAATTGGGTTGAGTAAATGTTCTGTTGGTGGGATGGATTGTGAAGAACCTGCCTAGTATGGGCCAACAGGTCTGCTGCAGTGTTCCTCCTTTCTTATGTTCTTATGATATCTCCCCTCATTCTACGTCTCTCCGGAGAGTGAAGACTTGTTATACATACGGGAGATTCCTTATACAGTAAATCATTTTAGTCATTCTTCTCTGAATGTTCTCCAATGAATCTATATCCACCCTGTAGTAAGGGGACCAAAACTGAGCTGCATAATCCAAATGAGTCCTCACTAGTGATGTATAGAACTGTAAAATAACTTTTGGACTTCTGTTACTTATACGTCTTGAAATGGTATAAACCTTGGTAATAAATACAGACAAGTTGGTTTAGAAAGACACGTAAGCAAATACTAGCACATGTTTATTAAAAAAAAGTTTCCTTTCTGGGACCTTGATGACTTCTAACATACAAAGGTTGAAAGACAGTATATATAGGTGGGGAGTGAGGTGTGAGTGACGCATGGTGACCTGAAGTGAGGTGTGTGTGACGCATTGTGACCTGAAGTGAGGTGTGAGTGACGCATGGTGACCTGAAGTGAGGTGTGAGTTACGTATGGTGACCTGAAGTGAGGTGTGAGTGACGCATGGTGACCTGAAGTGAGGTGTGAGTGACGCATGGTGACCTGAAGTGAGGTGTGAGTGACGCGTGGTGACCTGAAGTGAGGTGTGAGTGACGCATGGTGACCTGAAGTGAGGTGTGAGTGACGCATGGTGACCTGAAGAATGACATGTTGGGATGAGGCCGGGTAGACGATGCAGCTCAGTTCTGGTCTCCATATTACAGAATGGATATTAATTCGTTAGAAAACATTCAGCGTAGAATGACTAAATTAATACATAGCATTAGAAATCTTCCGTATGAAGAAAGATTGAAGACCCTAAAATTACATTCACTTGTAAGAATGAGGGGAGACATGATCGAGGTATACAAGTGGAAAATGGGTATTAACAAAGGGGATATAAATAAGGTCTTGAGGATATCTCTCCAAGAGAGAACCCGCAATAATGGATTCAAATTAGATAAGTTTAGATTCAGAAAGGATATAGGAAAGTATTGGTTTGGAAATAGGGTAGTTGATGAGTGGAACAGTCTGCCTAGTAGGGTTATTGAAGCTAGGACCTTGGGTAGTTTCAAATTTAGGTTGGATAAATTCATGAGTGAGAGGGGTTGGATTTGAGTTGGAATTACACATGAGTAAATAGAATTATCAAATCTTTTTTCTTAGGTAGCATTGAAGATTGGGTTGAACAAATATTCTGTTAGTGGGATGGAATGTGAAGGACCTGCCTAGTATGGGCCAACAGGCCTGCTGCAGTGTTCCTCCTTTCTTATGTTCTTATGTATATCATGTGACTCCTGAGTTGCTGGGTTGGTGGTGCTTTGCCTGGTTGACTATCATGTATGCTAATTTTTTAGAAATTTTGTGGTTTCCAGTGTTACGTTCTATTGTGTAGGTGACGGCGATTAGCGAGGCTTCTAGACATCGTCGGCGTCTAAGGTCTGGTTCGGTGAGAACGAGTTGTGCCTCATCCCAGTTCATCAAATGCCCCGTGGAGTCTCTGTGGAGGACACAGGCGTACCTTAAATCGTCTCTGTTACAGGCACTTCGATCCTCGTTCATCCTTGGTAATGCCTTGTTTACATTATGATACTCAGTTCTGATCTGTATATTACAGGATGAACATTAATGCGCTGAAAATCTACAGAGAAGGATGAATCAGAAATCTTTCCTACGAAGATGTGATGAAGACACTGAACTTGTATGCTCTGGAAAGGCAAACAATTTGGAGAGATATGAGTGAATTGTACAATGAAAAATGAGGAATAAATAAAGGGGATATATATAACGTGCTAAAAATATCTAACCAAGACATGATTCGCAGCAATGACTTCAAAATGGACAAATTTAGATATAGAAAGGATTTAGGAAAGTAATGATTTAGCAATAGAGTTGCAGATGAGGGGAACAAGCTCTCAGGGAGCGTTATTGAGGTGAGAATTTTGGCTAGCTGTAACTATGGGTTTGACAAGTATATGAGTGAATGTTTGAGCCTGCCTAGCATGGGCCAATAGGCCTACCGCAGCGTTCATTTGTGTTATTTTCGTTTATTCAATAAACATTCATTTGTTCATGTAAACAAAAGACTAATGGTAATAATTGATACAATATATTTACACTTACTGTCTAACCATTGCAAGCAATAATAATAATAATTAGTATTTATTCATTTGTAAATGTATTTATATCTTTTATATAAAGAGGCACTGAAGAGCCATGACACTGATAATAAAATCAATGTGTAGCAAGTGCCTGGGTGCCACTCTTCCTCTGTGCAACGCCACACTGACACGCTCTTATTACTCTTCTCTTACTTATTATTTTTCTTAGTTATCTTCTCTCATTTATCCTGCTTTTGTTTCCATGTTACTTATTTCTCTCTCTCTCTCCTTTTAGTTTTTTCCTTCCTTTTCTCTCAAATCAACCCAGTGCTTTTTCATATATCGGACACTAATTGCGATATTATAATTCACAGTTATTATTACAAACACAGGTGTAGTCTAGTGATATGCACACCTGGTTATAGCACGATAACCATGATAGAAACGATGAACGAGCAAAAGGCAGCGGAGAGTAAATACTTATATATTCCCTTCACCAAACAGCAAGCAATAATATGTACAATATTTACAGAGGATATGTACAGAAAGGCAATTATGCAAACAAGAGACGGTGAGAACCGTCTTCGACCAGACTTGGAGGTAAGTCTGCCACGAGTGTCCAACATCGCTTCACAGCTTTGGCGGGCTTCCTTGTGATTGGCTGGTTGAACCAAGGTGCTAGTATAACGAGGGGGCCCCACTCATTATACCCTTAGCCTCCGGTTCGCTGGTCGGGAGGGCAAACCTGTATGAGTGTGTGAGATACGCCGAGTAAAATGTAACGTACTCTTACCATGTCACAGTTATACAATATATTTCAGATGTATAGGTGGGCGTGGGCGTGCGTGATGGTGCTGGTCGCCCACCTGCAGGCTCTTCCTTCACCAATGGAGATGCACCTCGCCTCGTCCTCAGCAGTTCGTCCTCCAGTGTACATTGATCAAGGCGGAGTTCGCTTTCGCATCGTTTGGGGGGTTAGTTTTATTTATTGTCATTGGGAAGCGCTAAATCTGCAGGTTAAAGTCATCCAGCATCTGGGGAATGGGAGGTAATTTGATCCGAAGAAGAGGGAGGGTTGCTCCAATTCCCTGGATTAAAAGCTATTCACCAGCGCCTAGTCACCCACCCCTTGAAGGGTTGGCAAACAAGAAATCCACTCAATCAATACTCAACCTTTAAAATATGTCATTTATTATAAAATTAACCTCTTAAATTAAGTCATGTTTATTATAGTACATTTATAAATGTATTAAACAAATGAATGTCTGTTTCTTTACGTGTATTTATATACTCTTTTTTTTCATCACTGAGCCACCGTCACTAGTAGCCTAGGAGGGAAAAACAAAGCTCAAAATTTCTGATAGGTCTCTGTAGTAGCCTAGGAGGGAACAAAGCTCGTAGCTAGTGCTAGGTCTCGGTAGAAGCCTAGGAGGGAACAAAGCTCGTAGCTTGTGCTAGGTCTCAGTAGTAACCTAGTAGGGAACAAAGCTCGTAGCTTGTGCTAGGTCTCAGTAGTAACCTAGGAGGGAACAAAGCTCGTAGCTTGTGCTAGGTCTCAGTAGTAACCTAGGAGGAACAAAGCTCGTAGCTAGTGCTAGGTCTCGGTAGAAGCCTAGGAGGGAACAAAGCTCGTAGCTAGTGCTAGGTCTCAGTAGTAACCTAGGAGGGAACAAAGCTCGTAGCTTGTGCTAGGTCTCAGTAGTAACCTAGGAGGGAACAAAGCTCGTAGCTAGTGCTAGGTCTCGGTAGAAGCCTAGGAGGGAACAAAGCTCGTAGCTAGTGCTAGGTCTCAGTAGTAATCTAGGAGGGAACAAAGCTCGTAGCTTGTGCTAGGTCTCAGTAGTAACCTAGGAGGGAACAAAGCTCGTAGCTAGTGCTAGGTCTCGGTAGAAGCCTATGAGGGAACAAAGCTCGTAGCTAGTGCTAGGTCTCGGTAGAAGCCTAGGAGGGAACAAAGCTCGTAGCTAGTGCTAGGTCTCGGTAGAAGCCTAGGAGGGAACAAAGCTCGTAGCTTGTGCTAGGTCTTAGTAGAAGGCTAGGAGGGAACAAAGCTCGTAGCTTGTGCTAGGTCTTAGTAGAAGGCTAGGAGAACAAAGCTCGTAGCTTGTGCTAGGTGTCAGTAGTACCCTAGAAGGGAATAAAGCTCGTAGCTTGTGCTAGGTCTCAGTAGTATGACCTACTTCCACTGGGGAATCCCGCCTACCAGTTACTATGCCCTCGTCTGCTATCCGTCCCTATCAGCTGTCGCCTATTTAAGGTCGATTATTATTATTATTATAATCAAATAGAAGCGCTAAACCACAGGGGTTTATTTAAGGTCGAGCCTCCTTACCTGTTCTTCAGAATCTGCAGACCTACGGTGCTGAACACACCAACTCCAAGGCCGAGGGACGGATTACCTCATCTTTTGTATATAGTTCTACTGTCTTCAAATTATGTCGTAGAATTTTGTATTGATAAAGCCACTGGATGGCGAAACGTCTACTATAAAGATACCCAGATGTTGCACATGTGTCTTAATTTCATATCATCTCAGTAGTAACCTAGGAGGGAACAAAGCTCGTAGCTTGTGCTCTCAGTAGTAACCTAGGAGGGAACAAAGCTCGTAGCTTGTGCTAGGTCTCAGTAGTAACCTAGGAGGGAACAAAGCTTGTAGCTTGTGCTAGGTCTCAGTAGTAACCTAGGAGGGAACAAAACTCGTAGCTTGTGTTAGGTCTCTTTATTTTGTGATTAGAAATGTCTTGTCCATTTTGAAATGCAATGGTTTTGACTTTGACAGCCGTCTAGTACAAACTTTGCCTTAGATTGTTGCTACTTCCTTTGAGTTTTAGTTTAATATCTTTATTATGCACCCCATACCCATCCTGTGGGCGGTAGTCAAAAGATTACAGAGGTACATAATTGGTCCATTGACTGGACTCCAAAGTTTTGATAGCTGAACAAGTTACAGCGGTAATGAACTAGATCTGGTCACAACTAATACTTCCTTTGAGCATACGAGTTTCCTGTAGCCTCTTTTAAAAGTGGCTTAGCCAGAGTCCTCTTTACATATGTCACGTTGACCATCCTGAAGTGGCCAGGGTTGTGGAGTAAACTAACCCTATTTACTGAAATAAATGTTTGTGCGAGATCAGCCACGTCGTGGCTCGTTTGAAGTTGGAATGTAAATGCGACACTAAAGCAGTATGGAAACTCCGTATATGACCACATTCACCTTGATTTACAAACCGTTTGAAGTTATCAGTCCTGGAGCTCGTATCTTCTGTAAGGTTGTTGTCGGTTCATGAGTTTCACCTCTAAATTTGTTTCATATCCCTTTATCCCATATTCCAGTGCCATACATTACCATTAAAGCTATTGATCGCCTTATCTTTCGCTGATTCCTTATTGATCTCACTGAGGTTTTGAACCTATCAACATTCTGCTAGTTTAGGTTCTGACCCCATCGACATCCTGCTTTCTTTTGCTGATCTCTCACTGGTCTCCTCGTTGAGGTTCTGATCCCATCAATATATTGTTGTTTTCACGTTTATTCCCTCCTAGCGTCTCATTTTTTTTTAGTTTAACGTCTCCGTGAATATAAAAAATATTTTCCCCTGATTTATGTCTTCTACAAACTTCACCGCTAATTGAAAATGAGAATAAAGATTAACTGCTATTAATATCGTTCTTTTCTAGTTTCTCCCAGTACTAGGGTCCTCCCAGTACTAGGTACCTTCCAGTACTAGGTTCCTACCAGTACTAGGCTTTAACCCATGCTTTATGTAGTAAACTTATTGACTGATTGTATACACCAGGAATGCAGGAACAGTTAATACGTGTACCTGTGTAATTTCAGGACAACAACTCCCCAAGTGAGCAGAATGCCGCAAGAGCGCAGACGAATGCCGCAAGAGCGCAGACGAATGCCGCAAGAGCGCAGACAAATGCCGCAAGAATGCAGACGGATGCCGCAAGGGTGCAGCAGAACTTGAGAGAGCGGATATTGAGGGAACATAACTTAAGAGAACAGAGCTTGAGAGAGCAAATATTGAGAGAACATAACTTGAGAGAGCAGAACTTGAGAGAGCAGCTCTTGAGGGAGCAGAACTTAAGAGAGCAGAAACTGAAAGAGCAAAAGAACCTGAGAGAGCAGATTTTGAGAGAGCAAATCTTGAGAGAGCAGAACTTGAGAGAGCAGAACTTAAAAGAGCAGAACTTGAGACGGCAGAACGTGTTAGAGCCCAACTTTAGAGAGCAGGACAGAGAAGAGCAGATCTTGAGAGAACATAACTTGAGAGTACAGAACGTGTTAGCGCACTATGTCGCGGCAGCGCAGAACGTCGCCAGGGAGCAGAACGCTGCCAGAGAGCGGAACTTTGAAGAGCAGAACGCTGCCAGAGAGCGGAAGCTGAGAGAGCACAACGCTGCCAGAGAGCAGAACGCTGCCAGAGAGCGGAACTTGAGAGAGCAGAACGAGGCCAGAGAGCGGAACCTGAGAGAGCAGAACGCTGCCAGAGAGCAAAACGCTGCAAGAGAGCAAAACGCTGCAAGAGAGCGGAACTCTGCCAGAGAGCGGAACCTGAGAGACCAGAACGCTGCCAGAGAGCAAAATGCTGCAAGAGAGCGGAACTCTGCCAGAGAGCGGAACCTGAGAGACCAGAATGCTGCCAGAGAGCAGAACGCTGCAAGAGAGCAGAACGCCGTCAGAGAGCAGAATGCTGCAAGAGAGCAAAACGCTGCAAGAGAGCGGAACTCTGCCAGAGAGCAGAACTTGAGAAACCAGAACGCTGCCAGAGAGCAGAACGCGGCAAGAGAGCGGAACTTAAGAGAGCAGAACGCCGTTAGAGAGCAGAACGCGGCAAGAGAGAGGAACCTGAGAGACCAGAACGCTGCCAGAGAGCGGAACTTAAGAGAGCAGAACGCAGTCAGAGAGCAGAACGAGTCAGAGAGCAGAACGCAGTCAGAGAGCAGAACGCAGTAAGAGAGCAGAACGCAGTCAGAGAGCAGAACGCAGTCAGAGAGCAGAACGCAGTCAGAGAGCAGGACGCTGCAAGAGAGCGGAACTTGAGAGAGCAGAACGCAGTCAGAGAGCAGATCTTAAGAGAACAGAATGCTGCAAGAGAGCAGAATGCAGCAAGAGAGCAAAACGCCGCAAGGGAGCGGAACTTGAGAGAACAGAACCTAAGAGAGCGAATCATGAGAGAGCATAACTTGAGAGTGCAGAAGTTGGGAGAGCAGAACGCGAGGAGGCAGGTGCCCAAGGCCACCACCACAAGAGCACCTCCCACCATGGCTGCAGCAACACTCACACCAACCCCCAGGAGGTTAAGACGATGGAGATGGTGGGGTTCTCAGGACAAGGTTAGTTGAATTTTCTTGAAGCCTCTCGATTGCACGAGGGGGGTTAGGACCCCAGTGGAAATA
Organism: Cherax destructor; assembly: GCA_009830355.1. Taxonomy (NCBI): domain Eukaryota; kingdom Metazoa; phylum Arthropoda; class Malacostraca; order Decapoda; family Parastacidae; genus Cherax; species Cherax destructor. Next base: position 284,977 of record WNWK01000804.1, read on the forward strand.
AGTCACTTTGACTTTTTGGGTTATCCTAGGTAATTTACACCAGGAATGATAATTGTACTCATGTGTACTTGTGCCTAAATAAACTTCTTTAACTTGTATCTGTCATACAGATTGTTACTAAGAAGCCAGATTACTTCTTCCCTAATATAGCAATACAGTGAATTCTCATGGTATATACACTTGTATATAAATATTTCGATGTACGTATGTACCTTTAAAATGGGTTCATTGGGCTTAAAGCTTATGTCTTTATTACACACCCAATGTTCATCTTGTGGGCGGTAGTCAAAAAATTACAGAGGTACATAATGGGTCCAGGGACTGGACCCCAAAGTTTTGATAGCTAAACAAGTTACAGTGGTAATGACTTACTTTTATACTGTATACGTGTACATGCTGTGTTACTCTCGTTGCACATATTAGGAGAAACATACACATCGGAATATACACAAAGGTTGACTGGCATAGTTACACGCTATGTTTAATGGTTGTTCATAACCTACTCATCATCGCTCAAGGATGCCTTAATCCCTAAAACAGTGGATGTCTCTCAGTGTATATACACTGAGAGACATCCACTTTTCAGTATGTAACCTGTATTGTGGTGGTTTATTGGTCAGGAAGCAACACGGTATCTCCTGACACAGGTATTAAGTAGGTGATGACCTGTCACAGGTTCAGCATCTGCATGAGCACTCCAGCTTGGTTCTACACTGGTTTGGAAACAAAAGATACTACTACTACTAATAATAATCTTTATTTCTACAAGTACTACATGTACATGGTATACAGGCCTAGCTGACATCAATGGCATACTACTATATAGAAAGTCCCTTGTTATGCAGAGCATTTTGGGCAAATTAGATCAGTTTTGTCCCAGGATGCGACCCACACCCTTCGACTAACACTCAAGTATTTATTTTACTGATAGGGGAACATGGATAGCAGGTGTCTTAAGGACACACGTCCTAATATTTCCACCCGTACCGGGGATCGACCCCCGGACCTTACGGGTGTCCTAAATATTCTCTTACATGTATTACATCCTGTGGATCCTAGGGCTTCATAGTTTTAATTCTCCTTTATTTTTCAAATTATGGGTATTCCTTGTAATTTGCAAGTACGATATCGTACTTGCTATGATAGATTCCTTCAAAATAATTTATTTCTAAAAGGTCATGAAGAAAAGTACATAAAACATAGTAGGGAACCTCTCCGCCCCTCTCCTCATTCTTCCGTATCGTCCACCAGCTCATTGGGCAGAGATATAGATAACTTTCAGTATTACAGAAGTTATGTATAAAGAGTTTAGCGAGGCCAGGGTGCAGCATGCTCTGGGATTAACACAAACTGCAAAATCACCACACAAGCCTTCGTAAATTTTATGCACATTTATGCAATACTCTGTAATGATGCATTTCATGACATTAGACCAAACATGAGCTCCTTGGCAGAGGGCGCTATTTATTATTATTATTAATTATTATTATAAAGAGCATTAAACTCACATGGGTTAAACAGAAGGCAGAAGGCACCAGGTTCCTGGCTAACATATCGAGTGATGCTTTTAACTTGCCATGATTGTGACCAGATCTTCCTGGAGCTCATTACCTTTGTAACTAGTTCAGCTATCATAACTTTGGGTCCCAGTCCCTGTACCCATTATGTACCTCTGTAATCTTTTGACTACCGCCCACAGGATGGGTATGGGCTGCATGATAAAGATGTTAAACTAACTTAATCTGATCTGGAGTCACAATGTCACATATTTTTATTTTAAGCAAGGGAAGGATAAGTCTAGACGTCATACAACATCTGGGAAATTAGAGGTAATCAGGTTTGATCTAAGGAGGTGGAGGACAGCTCCAGTTCCTTGGCTCAAGAGTATTTCGTCGGCATCAAGGTACCTCCCTTGAAGGGATTGTTTAAAAAATTATCTGTATGTCTCGCAGAGTTGTTTGATGACATGGCTTGTGGTTGGGTGTATTTAATTTATAAAATATTAAAAGTACATTTGCATTGTGTTCAAAATATAATTTTCATTTATGTCAACAAAGGTATATAGGAAACCCGGAGGTATATACTGTTATTCTGCAATGATGCATTTTATGAGACACTAAATGTGTTAACAAACTTCACATTATTTCAGAAAAGCGAGCAGGAGGTGACTGCGAGGCTGGCCACCACCACTACCGGAGCACCACCATTCATGACCACACTCATCCCCACCACTACCAAACCCAGCAAATGGAAGTCATGGTTTTCGTCTGTGTCACGGAAGATCTCCCAAGCTGCCAAGAAAATCAAAACCGATGCGTTAGACATAAGAAGATCGTATGACGTAAGCATGGAAGCTGTAGCCAGTGCCATCATCACTGGAGGAAATGCCACCAAACAAGGAATTTTAAGTGCAGGTCGCTCCATTGAAAGGGGAGCGAAAAAAATTCGCCTAGCTTTAAATAAAGAATTTAGGAAAATACGTTTAAGATTTTCTGGCTCTGGGGAGAAATTTCGGATTGTGACTAACCGTCTGAAGGAGAGACTGGAAGCTGGGGACGAGAGAGCATTGGCCCTCATGAAAAAGCTGGGCATCAAAATAAGGTTCTCTGGGAACAAGATAATAGGCTCTTCCGTGGCTAATAATTCCATTCCGGTAAGCGAGGTGCTCCAAAAAGAAGGCCTTTTAGCCAACAAGTCTGCTGCCATATCCACTGTACCGGAGGAGGCTGAGAGTGGAATACCAGCCACCCCAGATGAAGATGAAGGCGAGCACAAGGTGGTTACAGAAGAGGACAAAGAGGTTACAGAAGAGGACAAAAAGGTTACAGAAGAGGACAAGGTGGTTACAGAGAAGGCATTACACTCAACCGAGGCTACAGAAGAGGATAGGATAGTTACAGAAGAGGACAAGGTAGTTACAGAGGTGTTATATTCATCTAAGACTGCAGAAGACAAGGTAATTACAGATGTTTTTCGTCCAGCTGAGAGCTTCGATACAAGCAAGTTCTCAACAGTAGTAACTGCCAGACAACCAACTGAGACCACAGAGTACACTACTACTACTACTGAACGTACATCATCCGCTAATGAAGCACTACCAACCACCACTGAAGCCTCACCAACCACTGATGAAATTAGATCAACCACTATTGAAGCTAAATTAACCACTACTCTAGCTATACCAACCACTACCGAAGCTCAACCAACATCTGAGCCTACATCAACCACTAATGAAACTACAGTGACAACTAAAGCTACACCAACCACTAGTGAAGCTACATCAACCACAACTGAAGCATCAACCACTGCTGAACCTACATCAACGACTGCTGAAGCTACATCAACCACAACTGAAGCAACATCAACCACTACTGAAGCAACATCAACCACTACTGAAGCTCTACCGATCACAATTGAAGCTACATCAATCACAACTGAAGCTACATCAACTACTACTAAAGCTACATCAACCACAACTGAAGCAACATCAACCACTGCTGAAGCAACATCAACCACAACTGAAACAACGTCAACCACTACTGAAGCTCTACCGATCACAACTGAAGTAACATCATCCACTACTGAAGTAATATCAACGACTACTGAAGCAACATCAACCACAACAGACGCAACACCAACGACTACTGAAGCAACATCAACGACTACTGAATCAACATCAACGACTATTGAAGCAACATCAACGACTACTGAAGCAACATCAACGACTACTGAAGCAACATCAACGACTACTGAAGCAACATCAACGACTACTGAAGCAACATCAACGACTACTGAAGCATCATCAATGACTACTGAAGCAACATCAACCACAACTGAATCAATGTCAACCACTACTGAAGCAACGTCAACCACTACTGAAGCAACGTCAACCACTACTGAAGCAACGTCAACCACTACTGAAGCAACATCAACCACTACTGAAGCAACATCAACCACTACTGAAGCAACATCAACCACTACTGAAGCAACATCAACCACTACTGACGCAACATCAACTACAAATGAAGCAACATCAACCACTACTGAAGCAACATCAACCACTACTGAAGCAACATCAACCACTACTGAAGCAACATCAACCACTACTGAAGCAACATCAACCACTACTGAAGCAACATCAACTACAAATGAAGCAACATCAACCACTACTGAAGCAACATCAACCACTACTGAAGCAACATCAACCAATACTGAAGCAGCATCAACCAATACTGAAGCAGCATCAACCACTACTGAAGCAACGTCAACCACTACTGAAACTCTGCCGATCACAACTGAAGTTACATCAACCACTACTGAAGCTACATCAACCACTACTGAAGCAACATCAACTACTGAAGCAACATCAACTACTGAAGCAACATCAACTACTGAAGCAACATCAACTACTGAAGCAACATCAACTACTGAAGCAACATCAACTACTGAAGCAACATCAACTACTGAAGCAACATCAACTACTGAAGCAACATCAACCACTACTGAAGCTACATCAACCACTACTCAACCCACGATAGTGACAACGGAATTGGTATCAGAACATTCAAGTACAGTCACAACCACCGCGCCCACAACCTTCACAACAATTTTACACACTGTCACTACAACTCCCCAAACCATCACCACACATTCAACCACCGCAGCACCCCCAATTACTACCATAACACCCACAACCACCACTGAACCTACAACTACTGCCACAACATCCACAACCACTACAACACTCACACTCACAACTACAATACCCACAACCACAACTCCAACAACCACTACAACACCCACAACTCCCTCAACCACTACAACACCCACAACACCCCCAACCACAATACCCATAACCACAACTCCCCCAACAACCACTACAACACCCACAACACACTCCCTCAACAACCCTACAACACCCCAACCACACTCCCAACAACCACTACAACACCCACAACCACAACTCCCCCAACAACCACTACAACACCCACAACCACAACTCCCCCAACAACCACTACAACACCCACAACCACGACCACATCCACTACCACAAAACCCCGAATAACCACAACCACTGCACCACCAGCACCAACTTGGAGAACCCATGCACCAGCCATTATAGATGAAGACTCTGGCCTTGACGAGCCCTTCCCTGCAGTGGTGGAAGAACCAGATGCTACCAGAGAGGAACCATACGAACCACCACCTTTCCCAGATGTATTTACCAACAGCAAAGTACAGGAACGCCTAAAGGCATTTTATGATAATGGAGACTTCAGCCATGCTGAACTGGCCGAGATTTTCAATTTTAATCCAGACAACTATGAGTATAGTTACGACAACTACTAACTGAAAAGTCGAATTGTCTATTTCTTATATGAGGCAAATAACTCTCATTATCATTAATTCTAACTTTAATTATTATTATATATTCAAAGACAAGCACTAAACCCATAAGGGTAATATAGCACTTAGAAAATGGGAACCAATCAGGTTTGATCTGAGGAAATTACCCTACCGTTAACCACAAAATAAAATTTAGATAACTTCAAATGGTATTATTACACTAGCCTTTTTTCACCAGGGCAGTGACCCAATAAATAAAACATCCACTGCATGCACTAGTACTGTAGTTGGCTGTCTTTCCAGAAAGGCACAGATGTCATAAATGATAACCCACAGAACTGCAACAGCTCCACACAACTAAAAAAGTGTATTTCCCACATCCAAAACTCAAGTCTGGCTAACTGGTTTTCATATCACTCATTGATGTTACTACGCTCACACTCCAAAAATGTGTCAAATTCCAAAAAGCCATTTGTTTCCACTTACACCAATCTAACATACTCATGAATGACTGATATCCAAACTCCTATTATTATTATTATATTACATTTAATGGGAAAGTGTTGAACCTATAGTCCCATAGATCTATCACTAGTGCACTCAGCTCACATTGAGTCACTGTCATAAAACTCCAGACTGACGTGTTAGCCACTGTGCCAGCTGGCTAAAAACTTGCATTTGTGGTCACAGTGGTGCCTATGCTAACCTTCCTATGTTGTATAAATATACCTAGTTGGATGAATCTTATTGTAGCCAGCTGGCCCAGTGGCTAGTGCGTCGGTCTGGAGTTTTATGACTCTCTGATTGCGGGTTCTATCCCTGCCTGTGGTATGGTTAGCATTAAGTCACCTAGCACACATGGAACCATCAAAGAGCTGGGCTTAAGTACTTCACCAAGTCCTGCTTGACTATTACTTAAATCTTGTGCCTGGCTCTCTTTTTTTTTTTTTTTCAACAAGTCGCCCGGCCGTCTCCCACCGAGGCAGGGTGACCCAAAAAGAAAGAAAATCCCCAAAAAGAAAATACTTTCATCATCATTCAACACTTTCACCACACACATACATAATCACTGTCTTTGCAGAGGAGCTCAGATACGACAGCTGAGAATTGTCCCTCCCAGCTGTCACTATCCCAGACCCCTCCTTTAAAGTGCAGGCATTGTACTTCCCATTTCCAGGACTCAAGTCCAACTAAATCAATTAACTGGTTTCCCTGAATCCCTTCACACAATGTTACCCTGCTCACACTCCAACAGATCGTCATGTCCCAAAAACCATTCGTCTCCATTCACTCCTAACACGCTCACACATGCTTGCTGGAAGTCCAAGCCCCTCGCCCACAATACCTCCTTTACCCCTTCCCTCCAACCTTTTCTAGGACGACCCCTACCCCTCCATCCTTCCCCTACAGATTTATACGCTCTCCAAGTCATTCTACTTTGATCCATTCTCTCTAAATGACCAAACCACCTCAACAACCCTCTGACAAATACTTTTAGTAACTCCACACCTTCTCCTAATTTCCACATTCCGAATTTTCTGCATAATATTTACACCACACATTGCCCTTAGACAGGACATCTCCACTGCCTCCAGCCTCCTCCTCGCTGCAGCATTTGCAACCCATGCTTCACACCCATATAAGAGTGTTGGTACGACTATACTTTCGTACATTCCTTCTTTGCCCCCATGGATAACGTTTTTGTCTCCACAGATACCTCAACGCACCACTCACCTTTTTTCCTTCATCAATTCTATGGTTAACCTCATCCTTCATAAACCCATCCGCTGACACATCAACTCCCAAATATCTGAAAACATTTACTTCTTCCATAATCCCTCTCTCCAATGTGATATCCAATTTTTCTTTATTTAAATCGTTTGATACCCTCATCACCTTACTCTTATCTATGTTCACTTTTAACTTTCTACCTTTACACACTCTCCCAAACTCGTCCACTAACCTTTGCAACTTTTCTTTAGAATCTCCCATAAGCACAGTATCATCAGCAAAAAGTAACTGTGTCAACTCCCATTTTGCATTTAATTCTCCAAAATTTAATCCCACCCCTCTCCCCAACACCCTAGCATTTACTTCTTTTACAACCCAATCTATAAATATATTAAACAATCATGGTGACATTACACATCCCTGTCTAAGACCTACTTTTACCGGGAAGTAATCTCCCTCTCTCCTACACACCCTAACCTGAGCCTCACTATCCTCATAAAAACTCTTTACAGCCTTCAATAACTTACTACCTATTCCATACACTTGCAACATTGCTCCCCTATCCACTCTATCATATGCCTTTTCTAAATCCATAAATGCAATAAAAACTTCAATACCTTTATCTAAATACTTTTCACATATATGCTTCACTGTAAACACTTGATCTACACATCCCCTACCCACTCTAAAGCCTCCTTGCTCATCTGCAATCCTACTCTCTGTCTTACCTCTAATTCTTTCAATAATAACCCTGCCATACACTTTACCTGGTATACTCAGTAAACTTATTCCCCTATAATTTTTACACTCTCTTTTATCCCCCCTTCCCTTTATATAAAGGAAATATACATGCTCTCTGCCAATCCCTAGGTACCTTCCCCTCTTTCATACATTTATTAAACAAAAATACCAACCACTCCAGCACTATATCATCCCCTACTTTTAACATTTCTGTCATGATTCCGTCAATTCCAGCTGCTTTACCCCCTTTCATTCTACGTAATGCCTCACATGCCCCCACACTCACATCCTGCTCTTCTTCACTCCTAAACGATGTTGTACCTCCCTGGCCAGTACATGAAATTACCGCCTCCCTTTTTTCATCGACATTTAAAAGTTCCTCAAAATATTCCCGCCATCTACACAATACCTCCAGCTCCCCATCTACTAACTCCCCTACTCTGTTTTTAACTGACAAATCCATTCGTTCCCTAGGCTTTCTTACCTTGTTTATCTCACTCCAAAATTTTTTCTTGTTTTCAGCAAAATTTCTTGACAGAGCCTCTCCCATTCTTTCATCCGCTCTTCTTTTGCACTCTCTCACCACTCTCTTCACCTTTCTTTTACTCTCCATATACTCTGCTCTTCTATTAACACTTCTGTTTTGTAAAAACCTCTCATAAGCTACCTTTTTCTCTTTTATCACACCCTTTACTTCTTCTTTCCACCACTCACTCCTCTTTCCTCCTGCACCCACCCTCCTATAGCCACAAACTTCTGCCCCACATTCTAATACTGCATTTTTAAAACTATCCCAACTCTCTTCAACCCCCCCACTACTCCTACTTGCACTAGTTGCTTATATCTCACCCTAACTTCCTCCTCCCTTAGTTTATACACTTTTACCTCTCTCTTACTTGCTGTTGCCATTTTCTTTTTGTCCCATCTACCTTTTACTCTAACTGTAGCTACAACCAAATAATGATCTGATATATCCGTTGCCCCTCTATAAACATGTACGTCCTGAAGCCTACTCATCAACCTTTTATCCACCAATACATAATCCAACAAACTACTTTCCTTACGTGCTATATCATACCTTGTATATTTATTTATCCTCTTTTTCATAAAATATGTATTACTTATTACCAAACCTCTTTCTACACATAGCTCAATTAATGGTTCCCCATTTACATTTACCCTGGCACCCCAAATTTACCTACTACTCCATCCACAACATTTTTACCCACTTTAGCATTAAGATCCCCAACCACAATTACTCTCTCACTTGGTTCAAAATCCCACACACTCACTCAACATTTCCCAAAATCTCTCTCTCTCCTCTACACTTCTCTCTTCTCCAGGTGCATAAACACTTACTATAACCCACTTTTCACATCCAACCTTTATTTTACTCCACATAATCCTTGAATTTATACATTTATATTCCTTCTTTACCTGCCATAACTGATTATTCAACATTATTGCCACTCCTTCTTTAGCTCTAACTATTTGAAACCCCTGATCTAATCCCATTTATTTCTCCCCACTGAAACTCTCCTACCCCCTTCAGCTTTGTCTCACTTAAAGCCAGGACATCCAGCTTCTTTTCATTCATAACATCTACAATCATCTCTTTCTTATCATTCGCACAACATCCACGCACATTCAAACATCCCACTTTGAAGGTTTTCTTCTTCTTCTTTTTAGTAAGCTATACAGGAAAAGGGGTTACTAGCCCATTGTTCCCGGCATTTTAGTTGACTTTTACAACACGCATGGCTTACGGAGGAAAGATTCTTATTCCACTTCCCCATGGATATGAAAGGAAAAGCAATAAGAACAAGAACTATTAAGCTAAAAATCAAAGAAAACTCAGATGAGTGTGTATACATAAACATGTACATGTTTGCATAGTGTGACCTAAGTGTAAGTAGAAGTAGCAAGACGTACCTGAAATCTTGCATGTTTATGAGACAGAAAAAAAGACACCAGCAATCCTACCATCATGTAAAACAGTTTCAGGTTTCTGTTTCACAGTCACCTGGCAGGATGGTAGTACCTCCCTGGGTGTCTACCAACCTACTACCTGGCTCTCTTCAAGTCTCAGAATTCATTTATGAAATGTTTATAATTCTAAAGCTAGAATATTTTACACAAAATATTTTAATTTACCACTTAGTTATGTTAAACAATGAATTTTTTTCATTAATATACAGTGGTACCCCGACTTACGATATTTTTTCATTCCAGAATGCTGTTCAAGTGCCATTACCAAACGAATTTATCTCCATAAGAAATTATGTAAAATAGACTAGTCCTTTTAGACCCCCAAAATTACACTTACAAAAGCATTTAAAAAAATCAACTTACATAAAAGGGTGTGTTTGGGGACCATCGTAAGTCGGGGTACCACTGTATAGCTTTGATCCAAGGGAAAGGCAACTCCCATTCCTTGGATCAAGAGACTTTCAAAGGCACAAAGATACTTCATATGAAGAGAATTCATAAGTTAAAATTGTAAAAACTAAATTGTAGTAAAATTCAATTTGCCTAAATAGCATATACGCTGCATGCTCACATGTGCATATGCACACGTGCATGCACGCACGCACTCCACACACACACACACAAGTATCAAGTGGGGTTCCATGAGGGTTAGTCCTAGGTCTGGTGTTGTTTCTTGTATATGTGAATGACATGATGGAAGGAATAGACTCAGAGGTGTCCTTATTCACAGACAATGTGAGGCTAATGAAAAGAATACAAATGAACAAGGATCAGGTAAGCCTACAAGGAGATCTGGACAGGCTGCAAACCTGGTCTGACAAATGGCTCCTGGAGTTTAACCCCAGCAAGTGCAAAATTATGAAGCTTGGGGAAGGACAAAGAAGACTGTAGATGGAGTACAGCCTAAGAAGTCAAAGGCTGCAAAACTCACTCAAGAAAAAAGATCTTTAGGTAAGCATCATACCAAGCACATCTCCTGAGGCCCACATCAACCAAAAATAACTGCTGCAGCATATGGGTGCCTGGAAAACTTGAGAATAGCATTTCGACATCAAAGTAAGGAGTCATTCACAACACTGTACACCATGTACATCAAGAACATATTGGAGTATACAGCACCAGTATGGAACTCACACCTGGTGAAACATGTCAAGAAATTAGAGAAAGTGCAAAGGTTTGCAACAAGGCTAGTCCCAGAGCTGAGGGGCTTGTCCTACAAGGAGAGGTTAACGGAACTCGACCTCACAACAGTGGACAGGAGGAATAGAGGACATGATAACGACACAAAATACTGAGAGGAATTGACAAGGTGGATAGGGACGGAATGTTTCAGAGATGGAATAGAACAACAGGGGGTCACAGCTGGAAGCTGAAAACCCAGATGAGTCATAAGATGTTAGGAAGTACTTCTTCAGTCACAGAGATGTCAGGAAGTGGAACAGAGTGGTGAGTGATGTAATGGAGGCAGGATTCATACAAAAGCTTTAAGAAGAGGTACGATAATGCTCATGGAGCAGGAAGAGAGTGGACCTAGTAGTGATCAGTGAAGAGGCAGGGGCAGGAGCTGACTTGACCCCTGCAACCAAAAATTAGGTGAGTACACACACACACACATACATGACAACAGGCATGGCTTCAAGGAAAGGAAATCCTGCATTACAAACCTACTGGAGTTCTACGATAAGGTAACAGAAGCAAGACAAAAGAGAGGGATGGGTAGACTGCATCTTCTTGGACTGTAAGAAGGCATTTGATACAGTATCACACAAGAGACTGGTTGAAAAGCTAGAGAAGGCAGAAATAGTAGGGAAAGTACAACAATGGATCAGGGAATACCTGACAGGAAGGAAACGTGTGCTGGTACGTGACGAGGTGTCAGAGTGTATGTGCCGAGTGGGATCCATAAGGGTCAGTCCTAGGTCCAGTGCTGTTTATAGTATATATGTGAATGACACGACAGAAGGGATAGATTCAGAGGTGTCCCTGTTTGCAGACGATGTGAAGCTAATGAGAAGAATACAAGTGGACGAGGATCAGGCAAGCCTGCAAGGAGATCTGGACAGGCTGCAAGCCTAGTCTGACAAATGTCTACTGCAGTTTAACCCCAGCAAGTGCAAAGTCATGAAGGTTGAGGAAGAACAAAGAAGACCGCAGACAGAGTACAGCCTAGGAGTTCAAAGGCTGCAAAACTCACTTAACAAAAAGGATCTTGGGGTGAGCATCATGCTGAGCACAACTTCTAAGGCATACATCAACCAAATAACTGCTGCAGCAAAGTGGCACCCAAAATCCACTAATATTCATAGGAAGCTATATTGGATTACTGGGTTTATATCACAACCACAGGTAAGAGTTCATATTACAATTAACTTGAAATGCCCGGTGGCCTGGTGGCTAGAGCTCTCGCTTCACACACGGAGGGCCCGGGTTCGATTCCCGGCGGGTGGAAACATTTCGACGTGTTTCCTTACACCTGTTGTCATGTTCACCTAGCAGCAAATAGGTACCTGGGTTGTTAGTCGACTGGTGTGGGTCGCATCCTGGGGGACAAGATTAAGGACCCCAATGGAAATAAGACAGACAGTCCTCGATGACGCACTGACTTTCTTGGGTTATCCTGGGTGGCTAACCCTCCGGGGTTAAAAATCCGAAGAAAATCTTATCTTATCTTACCATAGCTATTTCTACAAATGACTATACCTCACTGCTATGGTAGAAACGAATTCATACAATGACATCCTAAGCAATGCCAAAGATTTTACTATACAGAAACATAATCCCCTATTCCTACTTCTTTCTTTCTTTCAACACGTCGGCCGTTTCCCACCGAAGCGGGGTGGCCCTAAAGGAAAAACAAAAGTTTCTCCTTTTACATTTAGTAATATATACAGGAGAAGGGTTTACTAGCCCCTTGCTCCCGGCATTTTACTCGCCTCTTACGACACGCATGGCTTACGGAGGAAGAATTCTGTTCCACTTCCCCATGGAGATAAGAAGAAATAAGAACAAGAACTAGTAAGAAAATAGAAGAAAACCCAGAGGGGTGTGTATATATATGCTTGTACATGAATGTGTAGTGTGACCTAAGTGTAAGTAGAAGTAGCAAGATGTATCTGAAATCTTGCATGTTTACGAGACAGAAAAAAAGACATCAGCAATCATACCATCATGTAAAACAAATACAGGCTTTCATTTTACACTCACTTGGCCCCTATTCCTACTATTATCCATTAAAGTTTGTGGTGGAAATTTTCTCCATATGCTACCACAAATCTGTTAACCCTCAGACTGAGGATACATAATGATTCATCCATTTGTCTGGCGATCCAATCACTGTCTGCACTAGCTTTTGTGCCCATACCTATGTATGGGTGATGGTTTCTCATCAGGGATAGTGTCTACTAACACAAGTCACAGTCAAATAGTGACCTGCTCAGAAATTAAGCAACTGCTAATGTACCAGAGCTGGGTATTAGTAATTAAACACAGTTGGTATACCACTGCTGTGTACCATTGTTAAACATCCGCTGCATTCCCGTATTATGAGCTGTAAAACTCAATATTTTGTAGATTTATGAAAGTCTATATGGGGAAGTGGAACAGAATTCTTTCTCCATAAGCTATGCATGTCATAAGAGGCGACTAAAATGCCGGGAGCAAGGGGCTAGTAACCCCTTCTCTTGTATACATTACTGAAGTTATGAAGAGACACTTCTGTTTTTCTTTTTGGGCCACCCTGTCTTGGTGGGATACGGCTGGTTTGTTGAAAGAAGATATATAAAATTATCAATTTAGTATGTATGTCCTAGATGAGGACAAGTTTATCAAAAAATAATAAAAAATCCTTATTACAGGGCAAAAACTTGGGAGCAGGATGCACAATTTGCTCAGAAAATAAGAAATATGAAATAGTGTAATAAACTGTGAATTAGTCCATGAATGTCCTAAAAAAATCAAAGAAAGAAAAAAAAAAAAAATGTGGAAAGATATGAAAATAGCATATTAGCAGAATCAATACACCACCTCACAAAATGTAAGCAAGTATGGTTTTGTGGGAAAAAAAAATACATATAAAATAGATATTTTATAGATAATTTTCTTTTAGAATTTCAAACAAATCAATAATAGGAAGAGTTTGACTTCTAATACATTCTGAAATTATATATTAAAAAGCATAATCAAGTTAAAATTCTCAGCGAAACCTAATAATACTTTATCAGACACAAATCAATACTGCTATCAGGATTTAGAAAATTTGTCAAAACATTTCTGAGAACAAAGTGTTGCAAGAGCTGGAGCAGTTGTCTGGAATACATTGCCTAAGACAAGTCCTGAGGCTACCAGCTGAAGGTTAAGAGTTATGCAGGCTAAAATGTGAGATTCGTAGCATATTTTCCCGCAGAGACATTTCAGCCAAGCTTGAAGATATTCTACTAAAGTTGCTGGGATATCTGCAGCAGTGGGACATAATCTGAAAAAAAGTCATGACAGATGTGATTAAACATACATATATTTTTTAACTGTATAAATGAATGATTGTTAAACATACATATATTTTCTAACTGTATAAATGAATGATTGTGAATGTTTTCTTCCTGGTGTCATCACAGCTTGGCAGGAGACAGCCAATGAGTTAAAAAAAATATAGATACGTACAAGTACAGTGGAACCACGAGTTTCGAACGCTTTGAGTTTCGACCCCTTTTTTCGAACCAATTTTGTCCCGAGTATCGAACGTGCCCCGTGTTTCGAACCGTGTACCAGACCTATCCGCCTGCCACGCGCAGGCATCATGAGTCAGTCTGTCTTTCTTTATCCTCCGAGTGAACATTACCCTGCGCGCTCATCCAAACATTTCACAATTAATTCATTGTGTTTGGTGCTTGTTCATTAAGTGCAACTGTGAATAAGCTACTATGGGCCCAAAGAAACTTCCTAGTGGCACCCCTGTGGTAAAGAAAGTGAGAAACAGCATAGAAGGGAAGAAGGAAATAGCAAAAAAATACAAGAGTGGTGTGTGACTTGTGGAGCTTGCCAGGATGTATGGCAAAAGCAAATCAACAGGAAGGCAGGGAGTGTGGCAGGCAGGCAGGGAGTGTGGCAGGCAGGCAGGGAGTGTAGCAGCCAGGCAGAGAGTGTGGCAGGCATGCAGGGAGTGTGGCAGGCAGGCATGCAGGGAGTGTGGCAGGCAGGCATGCAGGGAGGGTGGCAGGCATGCAGGGAGTGTGGCAGGCAGGCAGGGAGTGTGGCAGGCATGCAGGCAGGGAGGGTGGCAGGCAGGCAGGTAGGCAGGCAGGCAGGCAGGCAGGGAGTGTGGCAGGCAGGCAGGAGGTGGCAGGCAGAGGTGGGGCAGGCAGGGAGTGTGGCAGGCAGGCAGGGAGTGTGGCAGGCAGGGAGTGTGGCAGGCAGGCAGGAGTGTGGCAGGCAGGCAGGGAGTGTGGCAGGCAGGCAGGCAGTTAGGCAGGGAGTGTGGCAGGCAGGCAGGCAGTTAGGCAGGGAGTGTGGCAGGCAGGCAGGCAGGGAGTGTGGCAGGCAGGGAGTGTGGCAGGCAGGCAGGGAGTGTGGCAGGCAGGGAGTGTGGCAGGCAGGCAGGCAGGAGTGTGGCAGGCAGGGAGTGTGGCAGGCAGGCAGGCAGGAGTGTGGCAGGCAGGCAAAGAGTATGGCTGGCAGGCAGGCAGGAAGTGTGGCAGGCAGGCAGGCAGGCAGGGAGTGTGGCAGGCAGGCAGGGAGTGTGGCAGGCAGGCAGGGAGTGTGGCAGGCAGGCAGGGAGTGTGGCAGGCAGGCAGGGAGTGTGGCAGGCAGGGAGTGTGGCAGGCAGGCAGGCAGGGAGTGTGGCAGGCAGGGAGTGTGGCAGGCAGGAGTGGGCAGGCAGGAGTGTGGCAGGCAGGCAGGCAGGGAGTGTGGCAGGCAGGGAGTGTGGCAGGCAGGAGGTGGCAGGCAGGGGAGGCAGGGAGTGTGGCAGGCAGGCAGGCAGGAGTGTGGCAGGCAGGCAGGAGGCAGGGAGTGTGGCAGGCAGGCAGGGAGTGGGCAGGGAGGGTGGCAGGCAGCAGGAGTGTGGCAGGCAGGCAGGAGGGGCAGGCAGGCAGGCAGGAGGTGGCAGGCAGGCAGGAGGGGCAGGCAGGCAGGAGGTGGCAGGCAGGCAGGAGTGTGGCAGCAGGCAGGGAGGTGGCAGGCAGGCAGGGTGTGGCAGGCAGGCAGGAGGGCAGCAGGCAGGGGTGGCAGGCAGCAGGAGTTGGCAGGCAGGAGGCAGGCAGGGGTGGCAGGCAGGAGTGTGCAGGCAGGCAGGCAGGGAGTGTGGCAGGCAGAGTGTGGCAGGCAGGCAAGGCAGGAGGGGCAGGCAGGAGGTGGCAGGCAGGCAGGGAGTGTGGCAGGCAGGCAGGAGGTGGCAGGCAGGCAGGTGTGGCAGGCAGGCAGGAGGGGCAGGCAGGAGTGGGCAGGCAGGCGGAGGTGGCAGGCAGGCAGGAGGTGGCAGGCAGGCAGGAGTGTGGCAGGCAGGGCAGGGAGTGGGCAGGCAGGGAGTGTGGCAGGCAGGCAGGGAGTGTGGCAGGCAGGCAGGCAGGAGTGTGGCAGGCAGGGAGTGTGGCAGGCAGGGAGTGTGGCAGGCAGGAGGTGGAGGGGCAGGCAGGGAGTGTGGCAGGCAGGAGTGTGCAGGCAGGCAGGCAGGGAGTGTGGCAGGCAGGCAGGCGGAGTGTGGGCAGGCAGGGAGGTGGCAGGCAGGGAGTGTGGCAGGCAGGCAGGGAGTGTGGCAGGCAAGGGAGTGTGGCAGGCAGGCAGGAGTGTGCAGGCAGGCAGGCAGGAGTGTGGCAGGCAGGCAGGCAGGGAGGAGTGCAGGCAGGCAGGAGTGGGGCAGGCAGGCAGGGAGTGTGGCAGGCAGGCAGGAGTGTGGCAGGCAGGAGTGTGGCAGGCAGGAGGAGTGTGGCAGGCAGGCAGGAGTGTGGCAGGCAGGCAGGAGTGTGGCAGGCAGGCAGGGAGGTGGCAGGCAGGCAGGGAGTGTGGCAGGCAGGCAGGGAGTGTGAGCAGGCAGGAGTGTGGCAGGCAGGCAGGGAGTGTGGCAGGCAGGCAGGAGTGTGGCAGGCAGGCAGGGAGTGTGGCAGGCAGGCAGGGAGTGTGGCAAGGCAGGGCAGGAGTGTGGCAGGCAGGCAGGAGTGTGGCAGGCAGGTGGCAGGCAGGGAGTGTGGCAGGCAAGGCAGGAGTGTGGCAGGCAGGCAGAGTGTGGCAGGCAGGCAGGCAGTGGCAGGCAGGCAGGGAGTGTGGCAGGCAGCAGGAGTGTGGCAGGCAGAGGAGTGTGGCAGGCAGCAGGGAGTGTGGCAGGCAGCAGGGAGTGTGGCAGGCAGGCAGGAGTGTGGCAGGCAGGCAGGAGTGTGGCAGGCAGCAGGAGTGTAGGCAGGCAGGCAGGCAGGGAGTGTGGCAGGCAGGCAGGGAGTGTGGCTAGGCAAGGCAGGGAGTGTGGCAGGCACGGCAGGGAGTGTGGCAGGCACGCAGGGAGTGTGGCAGGCACGCAGGGAGTGTGGCAGGCACGCAGGGAGTGTGGCAGGCACGCAGGGAGTGTGGCAGGCACGCAGGGAGTGTGGCAGGCACGCAGGGAGTGTGGCAGGCACGCAGGGAGTGTGGCAGGCACGCAGGGAGTGTGGCAGGCATGCATGGAGTGTGGCAGGCATGAAGGGAGTGTGGCAGGCATGCAGGGAGTGTGGCAGGCATGCAGGGAGTGTGGCAGGCATGCATGGAGTGTGGCAGGCATGCAGGGAGTGTGGCAGGCATGCAGGGAGTGTGGCAGGCATGCAGGGAGTGTGGCAGGCATGCAGGGAGTGTAGCAGGCATGCAGGGAGTGTAGCAGGCCTGCAGGGAGTGTAGCAGGAAGGCAGGAAGGTTTGGATTTCCCTTCCAAACACTAAGCCCTCACTCCTACCTATCTTCCAAATGCCATCAACAATTTTCAATAAAGGTAAGTAAAAATGTTTATTTATCTATTACTAATTTAAGTACTATGTATGTTTGTCGTGTGTATGTAAAACTATAATTAATCTCTGTAAAATGTATTTTTTTTTTTAATATTTTTGGGTTTCTGGAACGGATTAATTGGATTTACATTATTTCTTAAGGGAAATATTGCTTCGAGTTTCGAACGTTTTGACTTTAGAACTAGTTCCTGGAACGGATTAAGTTCGAAACTCGGGGGTCAATTGTATATTGTTTTGTTTAATATACTGAATATATGAGTGGCTGTAAGTGGTCTATTGCAAATGTTACTAGGTGAATGATCACAGATCATTTGCAGTGGAAGTGCTTTGTGAGAATGAATGCCAGTTTCAAGAATATTGTAGGATTTGTCTTACGAATTCAAAGTGAGTACAGTGAATAATGATGAACCACTTAAGTAAACTGAACAAACCTGTCCAATTTGACTTATTACATACAAGTTTAGAATGTACAAGAACCGGATGAACATTAATCAATGGATCGTAAAAGCTAGGAAACATGAAGATTACACCTATAGAAAGTAGAAAAAGAGATCTTCTTTCAACAAACCGGCCATATCCCACCAAAGCAGGGTGGCCCAAAAAGAAAAACAAAAGCTTATCTTTTTAAATTTAGTCATTTATAAAGGAGAAGGGGTCACTAGCCCCTTGCTCCCAGCATTTTAGTCGCCTCTTACGACACGCATGGCTTACGGAGGAAGAATTCTGTTCCACTTGCCCATGGAGAAGTAACAGAGATATACAGAATATACCTTATTCATATAACTACTAACAAGAGTAGGAGACTGGAATTGCTTATTACATAAACTGTACGCTATTAAAAACATCATATCATTTAAATACACAAAACCTAAGATTAATGAAATTTAT
The DNA here is from genome assembly GCA_009830355.1 of Cherax destructor. Lineage (NCBI taxonomy): Eukaryota > Metazoa > Arthropoda > Malacostraca > Decapoda > Parastacidae > Cherax > Cherax destructor. The sequence continues at coordinate 303,630 of WNWK01000804.1, forward strand.
TAAAATAAATTACCCTCTTTGAACACAGTGTGCCGATGCAATTTCTTTCAAACTTGGGACTCCTTTGATATTGTTTCTCACTAGACCAAGAGGACTTGAGAAGGGGTTACCAAACACATCCATGGACTCAAGTTTTAAATTGCTGAGTGTAGCTGGCAGCTCTACAAGCTTATTTTTGCTGGCTGTGAGGTATCTAATTAAAGTACGTATAAGAAAAAAAGTACAATTTCAGTGACATAATAAGACATAAAACAACAGAAAATATAAAATTCAAACACTAACTGCTGTAAATAAGCTAAATTAAAGCAACCATCAATTATGCAGTCTTAACTTTACTACAGCATCACTAACCCAGATGTTGCAACACCATATAGATATACAGTGGTACCCCGATTTCGTACTGCTCCCAACTCGAACAATTATGTAAGTGTATTTTCGTAAGTGCTTTTGTAAGTGTATTTTTGGGGGTCTGAAACGGACTAATCTAATTTACATTTGTCCTTATGGGAACAAATTTGTTCGGTAACGGCACTCGAACAGCATTCTGGAATGAATTATTGACAAAAAACGGGGTACCACTGTATAAGCTCAATACAATTGTATCCATTAAATTTTTTTTTTTTTTCAACAAGTCGGCCATCTCCCACCGAAGCAGGATGACCCAAAAAAGAAAGAAAATCCCCAAAAAGAAAAATACTTTCATCATCATTCAACACTTTCACCTCACTCATACATAATCACTGTCTTTGCAGAGGCGCTCAGATACGACAGCTGAGAATAAGTCCCTCCCAGCTGTCTCTATCCCAGACCCCTCCTTTAAAGTGCAGGCATTGTACTTCCCATTTCCAGGACTCAAGTCCAACTAAATCAATTAACTGGTTTCCCTGAATCCCTTCACAAAATGTTACCCTGCTCACACTCCAACAGCTCGTCAGGTCCCAAAAACCATTCGTCTCCATTCACTCCTATCTAACACGCTCACACATGCTTGCTGGAAGTCCAAGCCCTTCGCCCACAAAACCTCCTTTACCCCCTCCCTCCAACCTGTTCGAGTACGACCCCTACCCCGCCTTCCTTTCCCTACAGATTTATACGCTCTCCAAGTCATTCTACTTTGATCCATTCTCTCTAAATGACCAAACCACCTCAACAACCCCTCTTCAGCCCTCTGACTAATACTATTAGTAACTCCACACCTCCTCCTAATTTCCACACTCCAAATTTTCTGCATAATATTTAGACAGGACATCTCCACTGCCTCCAGCCTCCTCCTCGCTGCAGCATTTGCAACGCATGCTTCACACCCATATAAGAGTGTTGGTACCACTATATTTTCGTACATTCCCTTCTTTGCCTCCATGGATAACGTTTTTTAAGAACATAAGAACATAAGAAAGAAGGAACACTGCAGGAGGCCTACTGGCCCATGCGAGGCAGGTCCAAGTCTCCAACCGGCTTAATCTAATGCCCCGACCCAGCCAGGTCAGGTTACATTCACTTAAGGAATTAGTACGGCATCTGACCTAGTAGCACAAGCTAGTCAGGTCCAACTCACACCCACCCGCACCCACTCATATATTTATCTAACCTATTTTTAAAACTACACAACGTCCCAGCCCCTATGACGGTACTCGGGAGTTTGTTCCACTCATCCACAACTCTATTACCAAACCAGTGCTTTCCTATATCCTTCCTGAATCTGAACTTCCCCAACTTGAAACCATTGCTGCGAGTCCTGTCTTGGCTGGATATTTTCAGCACGCTATATACATTCCCTTTGTTTATTCCTGTTTTCCATTTATACACCTCAATCATATCCCCCCTAATTCTACGCCTTTCTAGAGAGTGCAGATTCAAGGCCCTCAGTCTATCCTCATAGGGAAGATTTCTGATACATAAGAACATAAGAACATAAGAAAGAAGGAACACTGCAGCAGGCCTACTGGCCCATGCGAGGCAGGTCCAAATCTCCAACGGCTTAAGCCCCGACCCAGCCAGGTCAGGTTACATTCACTTAAGGAGGGAACACTGCATCTGACCTAGCACAGGCTAGTCAGGACCAACTCACACCCAACCGCACCCACTCATATAATTGTCTAGTTGACCACCTGGTCAGCCGACCACCTGGTCAGGTCACTTCCACTTAAGGAATTAGTACAGCTACTGACCTGGTAATACAAGCTAGTCAGGCCCAAATTCACACCCATCCACACCCACCCATGTATTTATCTAACCTATTTTTAAAACTACACAACGTCTTAGCATCTATGACGGTACTCGGGAGTTTGTTCCACTCATCCACAACTCTATTACCAAACCAGTGCTTTCCTATATCCTTCCTGAATCTGAACTTTTCCAACTTGAAACCATTGCTGCGAGTCCTGTCTTGGCTGGATATTTTCAGCACGCTATTTACATCCCCTTTATTTATTCCTGTTTTCCATTTATACACCTCAATCATATCCCCCCTAATTCTACGCCTTTCTAGAGAGTGCAGATTCAGGGCCCTCAGTCTATCCTCATAGGGAAGATTTCTGATACATGGGATCAACTTTGTCATCCTCCTTTGTACGTTTTCCAGTGCATTTATATCCATTCTGTAATACGGTGACCAGAACTGTGCAGCATAATCTAAATGAGGCCTAACCAAAGATATATAGAGTTGTAGAACAACCTGAGGACTTCTATTATTTATACTTCTTGATATGAAGCCAAGGATTCTGTTAGCTTTATTGCGAACACTTATGCACTGTTGTCTTGGCTTCAGATTTTTGTTTCCACAGATACCTCAACGCACCACTCATCTTTTTTCCTTCAGCAATTCTATGGTTAACCTCATCCTTCACAAATCCATCCGCTGACAAGTCAATTCCCAAATATCTGAAAACATTCTCTTCTTCCATAATCCCTCTCTCCAATGTGATATCCAATTTTTCTTTATTTAAATCGTTTGATACCCTCATCACCTTACTCTTATCTATATTCACTTTCAACTTTCTACCTTTATACACCCTCCCAAACTTGTCCACTAACCTTTGCAACTTTTCTTTAGAATGATGATGAAAGTTTTTCTTTTTCGGGCCACCCTGCCTTGGTGGGAATCGGCCGATGTGTTAATAAAAAAAAATAACAAATAAAAGTGGTGGTAGGTTTAGAAAGTACAGTGGAACCCCGGTTAACGAACACCCCGGAAATCATGCAATTATGTAAGTATAATATTGTAAGTGCTTGTGGAAGTTTATTTTTGGGGGTCTGAAATAGACTAACCTAAATGACATTTTTTCTTAAGGAAGTAAATTCGTTCGGTAATGGCACTTGAGCAGGCTTCTGCAATGAATTTTTTTCGTTAACTGGGGTTCCACTGTATTTTAGTGTACTCAAAACATTCTCAAGGAACATCTTTAATTAAGATTTTTACTGTGGGTCTTGTATGATTTTCTCTGAGACTATGGGTTCTGAAAATCTATTTTTTTTTTTTTTTCACAGATGCACTGATTGTGACTTACATCTTCCTTCATAGACCCCATCTCAAATATGTACATCTATTCCCAAGTATGTTAACTCATTCACTACCTATATAATCCTTCTTTTTAATCTGATCTCCCAACCAACACTTAAGGAATTAAATGATACTCATTAATGGTTTACTTATAATTAAAAATAAACTGAATAGAAATAACCTCTGGTATATATGAACGAATACTTTCCTTAAATAAAAAAGAATATCTTCCTTACTTGAGTCGGGTGAGCTTGCCTAAGGAAATAGGAAGTTTGTGTAGAATATTCCCATCAAGTCTCAAACTGACAAGGTTATGTAGCTGCCCCAAGGTGTGTGGAAGATACTCTATCTGTACACAAGAAAAACTTATTGTATATAACAGAGATATTATATTATATTATATTCCCATGTCTGTTTCTTAAGAACTACACACACACACACACTCCAATAGACCTTACAAAGTTAAAAGGAAATAAACTTAAGCCAGCATCTGGAATAATGCCTCATTTCAAGTCAAAGAAAAAGGATGGCAATATTCATATGCTTGTCACTCAAATACAGTGGAACCTCGGTTTTCGTATGCCCCAGCTTGCATGTAAAACTACAGTTATTCTCCATAAAATGTATTTTTTGTTAATATTTTTAGGTGTCTGGAATGGATTAATTGGATTTACATTATTTTTTTATGGGAAATATTATCACAAAATACATTTTATAGAGAATAACTGTGGTTTTACATGAAAGCTGAGGCATACGAAAACCGAGGTTCCACTGTTCTGTTAATCAAAACACCCAAATACTTTAAAAAAAGTTATTTTTCTTCCTGCAGGATATCACTTTAGAAAAACAAGATAAGAGATAAGTTGCTACATAAAAAAAAAAGTAAAAGGGTGCCAATATCCCCCTTTCTTGGAAAGCCAGAACTTTCTTTCTTTCAACACGTCGGCCGTTTCCCACCAAGGCAGGAGAAGGGGTTACTAGCCCCTTGCTCCCGGCATTTTAATCGCCTCTTACGACACGCATGGCTTACGGAGGAAGAATTCTGTTCCACTTTCCCATGGAGATAAGTGGAAATAAGAACAAGAACTACTAGTAAGAAAATATGTAGAAGAAAACCCAGAGGGGTGTGTATATACGTATATGCTTGTACATGAATGTGTAGTGTGATCCAAGTGTAAGTAGAAGTAGCAAGATGTACCTGAAATCTTGCATGTTTATGAGACAGAAAAAAAGACACCAGAACTGAAGGTAAAAATTACCTGAAAAAAATTGCCATGGATAACTGATCTTATGATACAATAACTCTGTATGCACTAACCAGGAAATTTTTGCAAATCCAGTAATTACCACAAAAGCAGTTTTAGATACAAATGAGAACAAATGAGTGACAATCTGGTAAATTTTATACATTATGTATCGAGTGCACACAAATTGCCATAGAGGGAGGGGGTAAAGGAGGTTTTGTGGGCGAGGGGCTTGGACTTCCAGCAAGCATGTGTGAGCGTGTTAGATAGGAGTGAATGGAGACGAATGGTTTTTGGGACCTGACGAGCTGTTGGAGTGTGAGCAGGGTAACATTTTGTGAAGGGATTCAGGGAAACCAGTTAATTGATTTAGTTGGACTTGAGTCCTGGAAATGGGAAGTACAATGCCTGCACTTTAAAGGAGGGGTCTGGGATAGTGACAGCTGGGAGGGACTATTCTCAGCTGTCGTATCTGAGCGCCTCTGCAAAGACAGTGATTATGTATGAGTGTGGTGAAAGTGGTGAATGATGATGAAAGTATTTTCTTTTTGGGGATTTTCTTTCTTTTTGGGTCACCCTGCCTTGGTGGGAGACAGCCGACTTGTTGGGGAAAAAAAAAAAAAAAAAAAAATCCTCCTTTCCCCAGGATCAACAGTTTTATCACAGCAAATAATGACTGAATAAAATTAAATGAACATTTCAAGATTTGTAGCAGTGGCATATATTAAAACAGCAGTGAAAAGCACAATACTAAACAAACTAATGAAACTTCCAGTAACAAAAACTTACCTTATTGTTTGACAGATCAAGCACTTGGAGAGTGTGGGACAGTCTTCCACTGAACAGCTGATGACTGATACGAGTGATGTTATTGAAGGAGAGGTGAAGGTTCACAAGGCAATGCATTTCATTCATTTTTGTTGGCAACTCTTTAATTATATTGTGATTCAGGTTAAGTGAATGCAGTTTTTTCAATTTTATTATGCGATTTTCAACTCTGTTTAGCTGAACATTATTAACCTAAAAAAAAAAAAAACAATGGAGATCAAGAGTTGTAAACATATAGCATAATTTTATTAGAGTACAGTGGTCATTTCCAGTAAAAGCTGTTAGACCATTCAATAACAGTTTGATGCTGTCAGCATTTAGAAACATAACTGATGAAAAGTGCCTTAAATTACTTACAAAATAAACTTTGGAATCTGGAGAAAATATTGTAAATACTACTCTATTTTAAATTAAAACAAGAATTATTTGTACTACTGTATGAAAGATATGAAGAGTGAAATTTAACAAAATATTTTAATACAGTACGTACTGTAGTTATACTTGCCTTGAGTGATTCAAGAGTATATGGAAAAGCTGTTGTAATTGGGTATTCCTGTTTACTTTCAATAACCAGTTTTGTCTTTGGTTTTTCAACTTGGCTTTGTTTTACTGGAGCAAGGTTGGATAGATGAAGTTTTGCTATGTCTTTATTCTGGATTCCCAGCTTTACTGTGGATTAAAAATGACAAAGCACATTAGCATTTCTTGTACCTCTGTGATTATCATTCAACAAAGCCAATATATTATAAGGAATTTAATATGCCTATGTGGAATATTATTCCATAAATACATAGTTATGAAGATGCTACTAATTTATTTTACATTACTCAAACTAACAGACTGAAAGTATGAAGAAAAAGAACAATGACTTCACTGACCTGCACTGTCTCCAGACATGCACAGAGAAATGAATGGAACAAACTGCCAGGTGGAGTCAATGAACCTAACAACCCAAGTAGATTTAACCCTTTCAGGGTTTCGGCCGTACTAGTACGGCTTACGCGCCAGGGTTTTCGTCGTACTAGTACGCCTAAATTCTAGCGCCCTCAAATCAAGTGGAAACAGGCTGGTAGGCCTAGATGTGAGAGAATGAGAATGGGTCTGTGCGGTCAGTGTGCGCAGTATAAAAAAAATCCTGCACCACATAGTGCATAACGAGGAAAAAAAACTCTGACCGTGTTTTTGGTTTAAAACAGCGACTTTGCAGTCTATTTTCGTATAGTATTTATGCTTGTATTCTCGTTTTCTTAGTCTCATTTGATAGAATGGATGATATATTATAGAAATAGAGATAATTTTGACTGGTTTCACGATGACAAGTACCTTGAAACTGAGCGCAAAGTAGCGAAAATGTTCAATTTTTGCCGATGTTCAAGAGTAAACAAATCACGCCATGCGTCCAATACGCATCAACTGGGTAGTCTAATATTCTTGCACAAGTGCGCTGATATTATTTATACGTACCAATTTTACAATGATGCAGTTGTATACATAACAGTAAATCTTCTATTTTTTGAGAATAAAAATTCAAAATGGAAAGCAAAAGTAATTTAAGAGGGGCCTGGAGACGTGACTAATGAACAGATAAAATGTTATTTAAGTGCCAGGAATGTCTGTCTCGTTTATTCTGGACCCTATTTTGAAATTGGCATCTTTTGAAATGTGTGAAATTGGCCAAATTGCCAATTTCTGACCACCTTATTGGGTAGTTGAAATCAGTAAATTGGCGGTTTCTTATATGTACTCAATTGATAGAACAAATGGAATTCTAGCGAAATAGCTATAATTTTAGTAGACTGAAACATTGGAATTTTCCGAAAATAGGGCTCAAAGTGGGTGAAATCGCTGATGCATAAATGTCATCGATACCGCTAACTTCGCGAGAGCATAGTTCCGTTAATTTTCCATCAAATTTCATAATTTTGGTGGCGTTATGATTGGAAAAAGATTCTCTATCATTTCATAAGAAATTTTTTTTTTTTTTTTTTCGAAAAATTTGCAACCCTGAGAACGAGTTTGGGAGAGGGCCTTGTGACACTGAAAGGGTTAAAGTACACTACTGCAAGAAAATTGCTGATGCATGTTCTGCAGTTCCTAGCACCTTTAGTATGGTGGACTCTGACAATATTAAGAATATACACTATGTACATTCATAATTGTTTTGAGCAACAATTTTAAATAAACTTACCTACAGTACTGTACACTGCTTCAGCTTCAACTACCTTCTACAGTATTCTTGCAAGACAATAAATATACAATGTAATTTGCTTGTTTACAAAACTGAAAATGAGCCTAACAAGGGAATAAAGATCTAGTATAATATCATACACTATATAAGTCATTTTACTGTAAGCTTCTTTATGAACTTACATGTTTGTAGGAAGGTTTTAGCCAAAACATGATCAGCTTTTACACAAAGATCATGAGCAGGTTCCTTAAAACGAATTGTGAATTTTCCTTCAGCCACATATTTTGTAAATACTCTCTCAATGTTCTCAACAACCTAGAACAGGGAAGCCTCAATAATAAATTAAATTTCTAATTTAGAATTAAACAAATTAAATTTACTGATTACATTACAAATCACGTGTGCATATCTAAACATATGAGCATGTCTCCTTACATCAACTGTTCTTTCTCACCTAACAGTAAATAATTACAGTAAAGTGCTCTACCATTATCATGAACAACCAAAATTCGGTGGGAGACGGCTGACGTGTTAAAAAACAAAAATATACTGTACTGCAGTATACTGTATATTATATTCGTTCAAACAAAAAAAAAACACTAAAAATGTATTGATCATTTACTATGCATAAAAATTTTGACATCAAAAATTTTAAACAATAAATCATTGTATACAACACAGATTAACTTCTGACAGCAAAAAACGATTTCATACAGATCCTGCCTCTAATACATGAATCCTAAAAAACAAGCCAAGCATATTAGCATATCAGTGTCACAGTTATTATGGACACCATTCATATAAAATGTTGTTAGATAAAACACTTTAGGGCTGCAGTCAAAGGCAGACTGGCCAATGGGCATTTGGGCAATGCCTTGTGGGCCACTGGGCTGGGTAAAAAAAAAAAAAACTGAAAAAATGTCATGAACAACTGAAGTCATAGCCACTGCACAAAGATTGAAACGAAAATGAAATGCGCCTTAGATGAGCAGTGAAAACACACCTCTGGCTCTCAGGAGTTAATGAGCCGACCTGATAGGTGATGGATGCCCGGGCTGGTTTTAAGACCTAGTCCGCTTCTGGTAGCAATCCATTCACTTTAAAATACTGTACATATTGTAAACTGCAATTCACATGTTTCAATACAGCTTGCTGATTAAATACCAACAGCTTACTGTTAAAACAAACCACAGAAATAAATTGGAAAGGGCTTCAGGAATACAATTACTACCTTATATTTTGTGCCTTGTTTATTTTGAGCTGTACATAGATGAATAAAGAGACTTGACACATCTGGCTTTGATCCTGGAAGACGGCCAATCCCAAGTGATGACTGTGTGCCAGTTCTTTTATTGCCAAGATTAAGAGATGGTAGCTTTCGATTGCTTACTAAAACTTCACAGCTAATCCTCATCTTCCTTTCCAAGCACCTGCAAAAAATTATACATAAAATATAAAAAAAAATAAAAGTATATGCAAAAATGATAACAGGATCACTGGCTCTCAGTTTTTTGTTTCAAGAATAATAATGCAAAGTAAAAGAACACAAGTGCAACTAATCTCAGACCACTAATAACACAACAAAAGGCAGCAGTTAGAATGATAACAAATTCTCACTCCAGGCAACATACTCCACCAATATTCAAAAACCTAAACTTACTCACCATACAAGACATCCATACTTTTTACTGTGCCTATTACATACATAGAACACTCTATGCAAATATTAACCCACCACTCAAACTTCTCCTTACCAATTTTAACAGAACACATGACCATAACACTAGACACAGATCACTCCTCGATGTTCCCCGTGTCCATCTAACACTATGTAAAAACTCAATGCATATAAAAGGAACGAAAATTTGGAATTCATTACCTGTCATTGCCAAAGAAACCCTACCTGTACCCCAATTCAAAACGATGCTAAAAAACCACCACCTCACCCAAAGCTAATTGCTCCATATCAAACATTCCCAGCAAAGTAGAATAATCACTTAATGTAAAAACCTGACTAATCAATTGAATGTAATGTATGAATGAATGAATGTAAAACCTGTTATGAATAATACATACTTAACTAATTATTTCCACAACACTTACATTATAATGACCACATAAACTAACTGCAATGCAATTAATTGTTTTAAATTGTTATCTCACTCAATTAGTTGCATTGCTACAATAAATTGCTACAATTAATTGATATGTTCAACTTATATTCAAACTTTATAACTTAGATATGCAACTTTACTTATTTTATAAATTATCAACCATAACTTTTTATTATTTTATTATTATTATTGCTTTAATTTGTTTAATCTGATTTAATTAATTTTATAATGAAGACAAAAGTACAAAACTATGTTTAAAAAATGTCATGTCTAAACTATGTTCAAATTTCATAGCTTAAATACTCACCTTTACTCATTGTAAACTATCTACAAAAAATCTTACAATTTAGTTTTAAGTTAATTTTAAGTCTGCCCAAAATACCCTGCATACTAGGGGCTTTTGGCATGTACACCTCATGTAATCTCAATATAAACAAACAAACAAACAAATTTTATTTCATTGCAGATTGCAGATTATATAGGTATCGGTAGTTACAATGTAAATTGAGTGCAAGGAGAGCCACTGACATGCCATGGCATTAGGGGCAGCTTATTCTAGTCCTTAAAAACTATGTCCTTTAAAACTATTCTTTGTATCATGTCCAAATAAACTATTATTATTATTATTATAACATTTCGCTCTCCAGGAGCTTTATCAAGTCGTTATAAACAATACATGGACACAGAGGGTATATATAGGCTTAGAATGAGGTGTAATACTAGCTTTTATAACCTACTCATGTGTAAGTTGATTGTTCTATCATATTGTATTACTACTACCTCTACAACTTATATTACTACTACCACTAGTATTACACCTCACTCTAAGCCTATATATACCCTCTGTGTCCATGTATTGTTTGTAACGGCTTGATAAAGCTCCTGGAGAGCGAAACGTTGCCACAATAAAATGTCACATTAGTTGCACTTGTGTCCTTTTACTTAACATATTGTCGGTAACTCTACCAACATTAATACAATAATAATGCAGTATGTCAATAAACTAAAGTGAATTTAAGCACAGGAGATTTTTTCACTTATTAATGTGACATACATATACATACATGGCCTGGTGGCAAAAGCTCTCGCTTCATACGATGAGGGTCCAGGTTCGATTCCCGGCGAAGGGGTGGAAACATTGGACGTGTTTCCTTACAGCGGTTGTCTATGTTCACCCATCAGTAAAATGGGTACCTGGGTGTTAATGGACTGGTGTGGGTCGCATCCTGGGACAAAACTGACCTAATTTCCCCGAAATGCTCTGCATAACAAGGGGCTTTCTATATAGTATGTCACTGATGTCAGCTAGACCTGTATACCTTGTACATGTACTTGTAGAAATAAGGATATTATTATTATATGGTGTACAATAGACCAATAACCAGCACACAGGAAACTTATGAAGACGTTTGTGTCAGTTATCTTGTTGAAAGACGGGACACCACAAGCATACATCTGCTCCTGTAGCTACAAGTGAGGTATTACAAGTAGCTAATTACACACATTAAAGTACACATTGCATCTACCTTCACACCTGTACTTGCTGCAAATGTTTTGTCTGAACTACAAGAGAAGTTAAGTCAGAGTTGGCGCCTCACTCCACATTAACTCCCGCTTACATATAATATCTTCTAACACTCTTCCAACATTAAAATAAACAAATATATAAGGCACTATAGTAGAAAATCATCTCATTGCAAATACATTTGAAGGTTTTTACGTGAAATTCCAAAATGTTATGAAGTAGTTTGTTTGCGAAGTGATAAAGTTAAATATGGTTCATCACACAGGCGTTATTAACAATATAAATGACGGAAGGGAAGGGGCTCGAACCCAAGGCAGGTGAGTCCTAACACTCACGTCAGTACTCACCTAATTGTGGTTGCAGGGGTCGAGACTTAGCTCCTGGCCCCGCCTCTTCACTGACCGCTACTGTGTAACCACTGGGCCAGCTGGCTCGGGTAAATCATTGTCATTATTATAATCACGGGAGAGCGCTAAACCCGTAGCATTATATAGCGCATGTGGGGGGATGGAAGGTATTCAGGCTCAATTCAGGGAACAGGAGCACACATCCAATTCCCTAGATCAAGAGCCCCTCACCAGCGTCAAGGAACCCCCCTTGAAAGGAAGGTTAGCATGGGCCCCACACTGACCACAAATGCGGTTTTTTTTTCTTTAGACGAATTCCACCAGCATGGCTGTGTCGTGCTCTAGCACAGGTCCCTTAAAAGCCGCCGTCATGACTCACACAGTCTTAATAACACGATTGCAAAGACATTACAGAACAGGTGTTGGTGGAAGAGCAGGCAGGTGTGTCCTGGAACTAACATTCCAGTGTTAACTATTGGTACAACTGCCTCGGATTTGCTTCCAGTCGTGTTATTTAAGATTTCGTGAGTATTGTTAATGTATATTTTTTTATTCATTATCCGTGTTTTTGCAAAGTACATTGATATATAAAAATGTCAAGAGATAATGCCCTCTAAGCAGCAGTATAAATTCAAAGTTATCTCGTATAAGACATTACTGTCAGTTGAATTCTGAGAGCTTGTCAGTGATTAATTACTTCTACATAAGTTATTTAGGTGTTCTGATTGGTTTAGCGCTTAGTTTTGTGTATAATAATAATAATAATTAGGTATTAAGTAAGTTTATTCAAGTATACACAGTAAGTTTATTCATGTATAAATGTTGGTAGAATTACCGACTTGTGTTCTTCTACTTTGCATACAAGTTTATTCATGAATACACAAATATAGTTATATAGATTATCATACATAGCAGCATATGTATAGAGAACCTTGGATAACCCAAAAAAGTCAGACAAAGTGACTTATTTCCATTGGGGTCCTTCACAGTTACATTAAGTAAGTAAGTAAGTAAGTAAGTTTATTCATACATAGCAGCATATGTGTAGAGAACACATATGTTATGGACACACATCTAGTAAGTAAGTAAGTTTATTCAGGTATACACAAATACAGTTACATAGATTATCATACATAGCAGCATGTGTAGAAAACCTAGGATAACCCAAAAAGTCAGACAGAGTGACTTATTTCCATTGGGGTCCATTATATTATAGTACAGTATGCAGATTTAACCTAAGATAATGTGACTACATATTTCTATTCTTTGTTATAAGTTTAGGCTAATATTGGAGATTTTTTTTATACATCAGTTTTACAGGCTAAGAGCTGTTATCCTACCTCAGCTTATTTCAAAGCCCAACCCTATCTAAGGTATACTACCACCTCCCCCAGGATGCGACCCACAACAGTCGAATAACACCCAGGTACATACTTACCACTAGGTGAACAGGGGCAGCAGGTGTAAGAAAACATGCCCAATGTTTCCAGCTGGCTGAGGATCCAACCACAGTTGAGTTGAGTGTGCCACCAACTGAGAAATCATATTATATTCTATTCGTTTTTAAATATAAGTATTCTATATATAAACCAGCACAAATTTTTATTTCAGCAATAGTTACTGACACCTACTTGGTGGCAAGCAGACATCATTTTACACTTTTCAACACCCATTCCATGATGTACGTAAGGTTGTATGCTTTAAAAAGTGTAAAAATGATGTCTGAGTTCCACCAAGAAGTCTGCAACTATAACCATTATTTCTTGTGCAAATTCTGATTCTGGTTGATATTAGTAAAAATAATAATAAAAAAAATTTGACGTGTAACACATCAGGGCCAATCAAGTGTTGGTATTGATACTCCTTGCTAATGAAAATGAAGATGTTTATTTCCTTGCAAAGCTTACAATGTGTGGTTTACATATTATAAAATATTAATTACAAAGAAGCCACTAGCATGCCTAGGCATTTTGGGCAAACACAGCGAAGCTAAGCAAAGATGAATCAAATTAATCACAGGCACACCAGTCTCATATCTACCACCCCTTATGACCCTTGTGGGTTTAGTGCTTGATGCTGCTGAGGGACTCTTGATCTAAGGAATTAGACCTGTGTTCAAATTCCCTGAATTGAGCCTAAATGCCTTGCATTTTCCCAGGCATTCTATGACCCCCTATGGGTTTAGTGCTTCCCCATGAATGTAATAATAATAATTCATCAGACTAAGTGGAAGTATTCTTGGTCCACACAAGGTCTGTGATCGATCTCTAACACAGGCAGCTGGGTAGACAGGACGGGGTTCGTCACCAACAAGGGATGTACCAAGTGCTAGAGGGCATACACACAATTGAGGAGGAAGTGAAGCAGTTACTCAGTGACCTCGATACCTCAAAGGCGATGGGTCCGGACAATATCTCCCCGTGGGTTCTTCGGGAAGGAGCTGAGGTACTGAGTGTGCCACTTACCATAATATTCAACACATCCCTTGAAACTGGGCAGCTACCTGAGGTATGGAAGAAGGCCAACGTAGTCCCCATTTTTAAAAAAGGAGACAGAAAAGAGGCACTAAACTATAGACCGGTGTCACTTACGTGTATAGTGTGCAAAGTCCTGGAGAAAATCATCAGGAAAAGAATGGTGGAACACCTTGAGCTGAACAGGATAATAAACACCAGACAGCACGGATTCCGGGAAGGCAAATCCTGTGTAACAAACCTCCTAGAGTTCTATGATAAAATAACAGAGGTAAGGCAGGAGAGAGAAGGGTGGGTTGATTGCATTTTCCTGGACTGCAGGAAGGCCTTCGACACAGTTCCTCACATGAGATTAGTAAAGAAGTTGGAAGAACAAGCAGGTATAACAGGAAGGGCACTGGAATGGATCAGGGAATACCTCAAAGGGAGGCAACAACAGGTCATGGTGCGTGGTGAGGTATCACAGTGGGCGCCTGTGACGAGCGGTGTACCGCAGGGGTCAGTCCTAGGACCAGTGTTATTCCTGGTACAGTGGTACCTCGAGTTACGATGGTCCCCAAAATCGCCCTTTTATGTAAGTTTATTTTTTTAAATGCTTTTGTAGGTATATTTTTGGGGGTGTAAAAGGACTAGTCTATTTTACATTATTCCTTATGGGGATAAATTCGTTTGGTAATGGCACTTGAACAGCATTCTCGAACGAAAAAATATCGTAACTCGAGGTACCACTGTATATGTAAATGACATGACGGACGGGATAGACTCAGAAGTGTCTCTATTCGTGGATGATGTGAAAATAATGAGGAGAATCACATCGGAAGAGGACCAGGCAGGGCTGCAAACAGACCTGGACAAGCTCCACATCTGGTCTAGCAATTGGCTTCTCGAATTCAATCCCTCCAAATGCAAAGTCATGAGGATCGGAGAAGGGCAAAGAAGACCGCTGACAGAGTACAAGCTAGCCGGACAAAGGCTACAAACCTCGGCAAAGGAGAAAGACCTTGGAGTGAGTATAACGCCAAGCACGTCTCCGGAGGCACACATCAACCAGATAACTGCGGCAGCATATGGGCGACTGGCAAACCTAAGATTAGCGTTCCGTTACCTTAACAAGGAATCGTTCAAGACACTGTATACCGTGTACGTCAGGCCCATACTAGAATATGCAGCACCAGTCTGGAACCCACACCTGGTCAAGCACGTAAAGAAACTAGAGAAAGTGCAAAGGTTTGCGACAAGGTTAGTTCCACAACTCAGGGGTCTGTCTTATGAAGAAAGGTTGAGGAAATAGGACTAACAACACTGGAGGAAAGAAGGTCAGAGGAGACATGATAACGACATACAAAATACTGCGGGGAATTGACAAGGTAGACAGTGACAGGATGTTCCAGAGAGGGAACACAGAAACAAGGGGACACAACTGGAAGCTGAAGACTCAGATGAGTCAAAGGGATGTTAGGAAGCATTTCTTCAGCCACAGAGTAGTCAGGAAGTGGAATAGTCTAGAGAAAGATATAGTGGAGGCAGGAACCATACATAGTTTTAAGACAAGGTATGATAAAGCTCATGGAGCAGGGAGAGCAGAGACCCAGTAGCAGACAGCGAAGAGGCGGGGCCAGGAGCTGAGTCTCGACCCCTGCAACCACAATTAGGTGAGTACAATTAGGTGAGTACAGGTGAAATATTGGGCATGTTTCCTTATGCTTTATACAAAGAACTTTCAAGGCACACAAGTACGATAAAGCACCTAAATTACTGGGAACTATTGAAGGCCCTTGATCTGTATTCCCTGGAACACATGCGAGAGAGATACATGATAATATACACTTGGAAAATCCTAGAGAGATTAGTACCAAACTTGCACATGAAAATCACTCCCTATGAAAGCAAATAACTCGGCAGGAGATGCAACATTCCCAATAAAAAGCAGGGGCGCCACAAGTACACTGAGACAACACAATAAGTGTCCGGGGCCCAAGACTGTTCAACTGCCTCCCAGCATACATAAGGGGGATTACCAATAGACACCTGGCTGTCTTCAAGAAGGCACTGGACAGGCACCTAAGTCAGTACCTGACCAACTGGGCTGTGGTTTGTACGTCAGTTTGCATGCGGCCAGAAGTAACAGCCTGGTTGATTAGACCCTGATCCACTATGAGGCTTGGTCTCAGACTGAGCCGCAGGGGCGTTGACCCCCAAAACCCTCTCCAGGTAAACTCCATACCTGCTGCCTCTGTTCACTTAGCAGTTGGTAGGTACCTGGGTGTAAGTCATATATTGTGGGTTACATCCTGGGGGACAAAGTTAAAGGACCCCAATGAAAATAATAGTCTCTGATGATGCATTGATTTTATTGGGTTATCCTGGGTGACTAACCCTGTCCCCCAGGTTAAAAATCCAGAGAAAATCTTATCTGACCTTGGTTCAGTCTAAGGTAGGTGGAGATGTTTGGCATGTTTCTTTACACCTGTTGTCCATACTCACCTAGGAATAAATAGGTACCAGGGTGTTAGTCATCTGTTGTGGGTGGCATCCTGCAGAGGTTCAAATGAACACAAGGAATGTCCAAGAGGTATTCCTTTCCAGTATGTTGCTTGTATGTTTTGTTAATTTTTTTGCAGAAATCACATTAGGTCAGCATCTAGCATTAATATAGTAGTGTTTTAAAGATGCGGAGTAAACAGTAATATGGCAATCAATAGCATTCTAATAAACTACAGTGGACCCTCGACTAACGATCTTAATCTGTTCCAGGAGCTAGACCTTTACAGGAAAAAATCGTTATTCGAAACCTTATTTCCCATAAGAAATACAGTCAACCCCCGAATTACGATGGCGTCGGATTATGTTAAAATCGGTTAGCAATACATTTTTCCATCAAAATATTGGCTCAGTTTATGATGATCCGCTCAGAATACGCTATTCGTCCCGGACGTGTATGTGTGACCCATCTGGGCCCGGGCACTCCACGGAGCGTCAGTGTGCTATTGTTTTCAAGCGAGCGACCACCACCCACGCATTCATACCAGTATATTGTCATTATACCACTGTTTTTAGTGCTTGCAACTGATAAATAAGCCACCATGGGCCCCAAGAAAGCTCCTAGTGCCAGCCCTGTGGTAAAGAGTGTAGCAGGGATACAGGGAGTGAAGCATTCATGCAGGGAGTGTAGCATTCATGCAGGGAGTGTAGCATTCATGCAGGGAGTGTAGCATTCATGCAGGGAGTGTAGCATTCATGCAGGGAGTGTAGCATTCATGCAGGGAGTGTAGCATTCATGCAGGGAGTGTAGCATTCATGCAGGGAGTGTAGCATTCATGCAGGGAGTGTAGCATTCATGCAGGGAGTGTAGCATTCATGCAGGGAGTGTAGCATTCATGCAGGGAGTGTAGCATTCATGCAGGGAGTGTAGCATTCATGCAGGGAGTGTAGCATTCATGCAAGGAGTGTGGCATTAAAAGAAAAAGGCCAGTAACCCCAGAAAAGAACTTGCCACCTGCAGTGTTAATGGAAGGGGATTCCCCTTCCAAACACTAGCATACTATGTACTCCATCCTCTCCCCTCCTCCCGTCTTCCACACATCAACAACTCTTCAATAAATGTAAGTGACATGTTATTGTACTATTATTTCTT
Source organism: Cherax destructor (assembly GCA_009830355.1). Classification (NCBI taxonomy): domain Eukaryota; kingdom Metazoa; phylum Arthropoda; class Malacostraca; order Decapoda; family Parastacidae; genus Cherax; species Cherax destructor. The sequence continues at coordinate 321,483 of WNWK01000804.1, forward strand.
TATTTCCCATAAAATTGTGTGTAATTTAATGTAGGTGATGAGGATAACAAAAAGAATAGGTGACGAAAGATTGGATATCAGATTGGAGGGAGAGAGTATGGAGGAGGTGAATGTATTCAGATATTTGGGAGTGGACATGTCGGCGGATGGGTCTATGAAGGATGAGGTGAATCATAGAATTGATGAGGGGAAAAGGGTGAGTGGAGCACTTCGGAGTCTGTGGAGACAAAGAACCATGTCCATGGAAGTAAAGAGGGGAATGTATGAGAGTATAGTTATACCAACGCTCTTATATGGGTGTGAAGCATGGGTGATGAATGTTGCAACGAGGAGAAGGCTGGAGGCAGTGGAGATGTCATGTCTGAGGTCAATGTGTGGTGTGAATATAATGCAGAGAATTCGGAGTTTGGAAATTAGGAGGAGGTGCGGGATTACCAAAACGATTGTCCAGAGAGCTGAGGAGGGGTTGTTGAGGTGGTTTGGACATGTAGAGCGAATGGAACGAGACAGAGTGACTTCGAGTGTATAAATCTGTAGTGGAGGGAAGGCGGGGTAGGGGTCGGCCTAGGAAAGGTTGGAGGGAGGGGTAAAGGAAGTTTTGTGTGCGAGGGCTTGGACTTCCAGCAAGCATGTGTGAGCGTATTTGATAGGAGTGAATGGAGGCATATGGTTTTAATACTTGACGTGCTGTTGGAGTGTGAGCAAAGTAACATTTATGAAGGGATTCAGGGAAACCGGCAGGCCGGACTTGAGTTCTGGAGATGGGAAGTACAGTGCCGGCACTCTGAAGGAGGGGTGTTAATGTTGCAGTTTTATAACTGTAGTGTAAAGCACCCTTCTGGCAAGACAGTGATGGAGTGAATGATGATGAAAGTTTTTCTTTTTCGGGCCACCCTGCCTTGGTGGGAATCGGCCGATGTGTTAATAAAAAAAAAAAAATTAATGTACAAAAATATTTTATTTTAATACTTTTGGGTGTCTGGAACGGATTAATTTTATTTCTATTATTTCTTATGGGGAAAATAGATTCGGATTACGATATTTTCGGTTAACGATAAGCCCTCTGGAATGGATTAATATCGTAATCCGGGGGTCCACTGTAATGTAAACACAATTACAGTCATCCCTTGGTTTTCGCTTGTCCCAGTTTTCGCTGACTTTTTTCAGGGAAAATTTGTCTTAGTTTTCGCCGATTGTTTTAGTTTTCGCCGACCGTATGGGACCTGTCCACCAGTGCCGCGCACATACAAAGGCCATAGGCCCGCCACCCACGCACCTCCCACGCACATTGTCACGCAGTCTAGCATTGTTTACGCTTGAGTGAACATCACCCCAGGAGTTTATACAAAACATTTATTAACCCTTTCAAGGTCGAGACCTCGATTCTTAACTCTCTCTCAGGGTCGAAACATTTTCGGAAAAAAAATAAATTATTTTTTCTTATGAAATGATAGAGCATCTTTTTCCGATCATAACGCCACCAAAAGTATGAAATTTGGTGAAAAACTAACGGAATTATGCTCTCGCAAAGTTAGCGGTATCGAAGATATTTACGCATTGGCGATTTCGCCCACTTTGAGCCCTTTTTTCGGCCAATTCCATAGTCTCAGTCTACGAAAATCATAGCTATTATTGTAGAATTCTATTTGTTCTATCGATTGAGTACAAGAAACCATCAATTTACCGATTTCAATTAACCAATAAAGCGGTCAGAAATTGACAATATTGCCAATTTCACACAAATTTCAAAAGATGCCAATTTCAAAATAGGGTCCAGAATAAACAAGACAGACATTCCTGGCACTAAAATAACATTTTATCTGTTCATTAGGCATGTCTCCGGCTCCTATTGCATTACTTTTGCTTTCCATTTTGATTTTTATTCTCACAAAAAATTGAAGATTTTCTGTTATGTATACTACTGCATCATTGTAAAAACGGTATAAATAATATAATCGCACTTGTGGAAGAATATTAGACTACCCAGTTGATGTGTATTGGACGCATGGCGTGATTTGTTTACTCTTGAACATAGGCAAAATCGAACATTTTAGCTACTTTGAACGCTCAGTTCAATACCATACATGTACTGTCATCATGAAACCATCAAAATTATCTCTATTTCTGTAACATATCATCTATTCTATCAAATGAGACTAAGAAAACGAGAATACAAGCATAAATACCATACGAAAATAGACTGTAAAGTCGCTGTTTTAAACCAAAAACACGGTCAGAGTTTTTTTCCTCATTATGCACTGTGTGGTGCAGGATTTTTATACTGCGCACACTGACCGCCTAGACCCATTCTCTCACATCTAGGCCTACCAGCCTGTTTCTGCTTGATTTGAGGGCGCTAGAATTTAGGCGTACTAGTACGTCAAACGCCCTGGTGCGTAAGCCGTACTAGTACGTCAAAAACCCTGAAAGGGTTAACAATTCATTGTTTTTAGGCCTTGATTATTATGTGTGACTACTAAATAAGCTACCATGGGCCCAAAGAAAGCTCCTAGTGCCACTTCTTTGGTAAAGAAAGTGAGGAACACTGTAGAAATGAAGAATGAAATAATAGAAAAATATGATAGTGAAAGTGAGAAACACGATGGAGTTTAAGAGTGTAGCAGGCATGCAGGGAGTGTAGCATGCATGCAGGGAGTGTAGCATGCATGCAGGGAGTGTAGCAGGTATGCAGGGAGTGTAGCATGTATGCAGAGAGTGTAGCAGGTATGCAGGGAGTGTAGCATGTATGCAGGGAGTGTAGCATGTATGCAGGGTGTGTAACAGGTATGCAGGGAGTGTAGCATGTATGCAGGGAGTGTAGCAGGTATGCAGGGAGTGTAGCAGGTATGCAGGGAGTGTAGCATGCATGCAGGGAGTGTAGCATGCATGCAGGGAGTGTAGCAGGTATGCAGGGAGTGTAGCATGTATGCAGGGAATGTAGCATGTATGCAGGGAGTGTAACAGGTATGCAGGGAGTGTAGCATGTATGCAGGGAGTGTAACAGGTATGCAGGGAGTGTAGCAGGTATGCAGGGAATGTAACATGTATGCAGGGAGTGTAGCAGGTATGCAGGGAGTGTAGCATGTATGTAGGGAGTGTAGCATGTATGCAGGGAGTGTAGCAGGCAGGGAGGGAGTGTAGCAGGCACGGAGGGAGTGTAGCAGGCAGGGAGTGAGTGTAGCAGGCAGGGAGGGAGTGTAGCAGGCATGCAGGGAAGTGACCCCGGATAAGGACTTGGTACCTAGAGTCCTTATGGAGGGGGATTCCCCTTCCAAAAATTAGGGTCTCTTCCCTCTTCCCTCTTCCCTCTCTCCCATCCAGCAACATCAGTCTTCAATAAAGGTAAGTGCCACATTCAGTTCATTCATTTGTGCATGTAAATCTATCTTTAAGGGCCCCCAAAAATTTTTTTCCAAACTTCTGGGTTTCTGGAACGGATTAATTGAATTTCCATTATTTCTTATGGGGAAAATAGTTTTGGTTTTCGCCGAATTTGGTTTTAGCTGATCCATCTGGAACGGATTAAAATTGAAAACCGAGGGATGACTGTAATCCGTTCCAAACATCCAAAATTATTCACAAAAAATACATTTTTTAAAGAATAACTATAGTTTTACATACAGAAAACACACACAAATACTACATACAATATTAAATTTATAAATAAATATTGAAATAAACATTTAAAATAACATTTACTTACCTTTATTGAAGAGACTTGCTGGCATCTGGACGATAGGGAGGAGGAGTGAGGGAGTGCTTAGTGTTTGGAAGGGGAATCCCCCTCCATGAAGACTTAAGGTAACAAGTCCTTATCTGGGGTTACTTCCCTTCTTGGTCTTTTAATGCCACTAGGACCAGCTTGAGAGTCACTAGAAGCCTGTCGCACAAAATAACTGTCCAGAGTCCTCTGTTTCTGGCGCCTGTTTAACATTTTCCTGAAGTGCAACATGGCTCTGCCACTGAACTGGTTGCACAGATGGCTTATTTCAGCTTGCTCAGGGTGGTTTTGTTCAACAAATGTCTGCAACTCAATCCACTTTGACCACATGTCCCTAAGCACTGAAGAAGGCACCTCCTTCACTCCCTCTTCCTCCTCCTGTGAAGCAATAACCTCAGCGCTGGTCTGATGCTGTTTCAGTTCCAGCTCTTGCAGCTCTTCAGTTGTTAGCTCTACCCTGTGGTCCTCCACTAACTCTTCCACATCTTCACCACTCACCTCCAACCCCAGGCTGTTCCCCAATGCCACAATATCTTCCACAATATCTTCCACAACATCTTCCACAACAGGCACAGGGTGACTTATTTCACAGTGACAATCACTAAACCACCAAAAAAGACAACAAATGTATTGTGAATGTTTGAAAGAGCGCGCTGGGTATTGTTCACTCAAGTGTAAACAACGCGAGACTGTTGTCCTGGGCGGAGGCACGCAAGCGCAGGGCAGGCGGACAGGTCTGGTACGTATCGCTACCCGAGTAAAGATTGCTACACGAGAAAAATATTGACTGTAAAAACCAATCGTTACCCGAAAAAATTGTTATTTGGAATGATCGTTACTCGGGGTTCCACTGTATTATATTTGTCTCATTATCTAGTGTAGTAATTTAATTTTAATGGTGCCTAAAAGTGCTCTGCATAACAAGGGGCTTTCTATGAAGTAGTTTGTACATGTCAGTTGCTCATATGTATGTCAATTGTATACTTTACTCCACTTTATAGAAATAGTTTTTTATGCTAGTCATTAACAGTAATGTTGGAAGGAAATTCTATGTACAGTGGACCCCCAGAAATCGAATGCCTCCCAACTCGACCTATTATGTAAGTTTATTATTGTAAGTGCTTTTGTAAGTGTATTTTTGGGGGTCTGAAATGGACTAATCTAATTTACATTATTCCTTATGGGAATAAATTTGTTCGGTAACAGCACTTGAACAGCATTCTGGAACGAAGAATGTTCAATTTCCGGGGGTCCACTGTATCAAGATTTTATTTAGAAAATTTAGAAGTTAAATCTATATGTACGGTACTTTTCTTTGCAGGACGATATGCGTCAACAGTTACAGTGTTTAGGTTTATTAGCTCTGATATATCTGGTAATTTGTCATGATACTGAAAATATCAATGAAGATGATTTGAGTTATAGCCTTGATCAACTTTATAAAGAACCAGAAGACAATGTGGATCCTCATGATATGCTAGCTTACCCTGGTCAAAAGAGAGAGCTCACAGCACATGAGTCAGGATCCTGGACACGTGAAGAAGAAGATGAAAAAGCTGAAGTTGTCACTGGAAATGAAGGTAAGTTAAATGAAAGATTGTGCAGGTTAAAATTAGTTTTTATCATGATGCATTTTATTTTTCATACAGATGTTTTTTTTTTTTCATTCTGAGACTACCCATATCATACTTTCAATAAGCTTTGACTTTATCATTGATTTAATTTATAATTTTGGTATGGGTATGAACATACATAATCACTGTCTTTGCAGAGGCGCTCGGATATTCTCAGCTGTCAGTATCTGAGCGCCTCTGCAAAGACAGTGATTATGTATGAGTGAGGTGAAAGTGTTGAATGATTATGAAAGTATTTTCTTTTTGGGAATTTTCTTTCTTTTTGGGTCACCCTGCATCGGTGGGAGACGGCTGACTTGTTGAAAAAAAATAAATGAACGAGCCGTTTATCATCTGCTGCACTCGTTACCTAGCATCCTGGGGAAAAGGACCAAAAAGAAGATAAGATAAGAACCCCAATTGAAATGAGTCACACTGATAAATTTTCTTTCCAATACAGTGGACCCTCGCTTATCGGCCGTAATCCGTTCCAGAAGGTCGGCCTAAAAGCGAAATGGCCGATAAGTGAAATAATATTCCCCATAAGAAATAATGTAAATACAATTAATCCGTTCCAGACAAAAATATTCACAAAAAAATATTTTTTTTAACACTTAAATCAGTATTACATACCTTTATTGAAGACTAATGCTGGCTTTTGGAAGATAGGGAGGAGGAAAGAGGGAGGAGTTATTGTTTGGAAGGGGAATCCTCCTGCATAAGGACTTCAGGTAGCAAAGCCCTCTCTGAGGTTACTTCCCTTCTTTGTCTTTTAATGCCACTAAGACCAGCTTGAGTCACTGGACCCTTGTCACACAACATATCTGTCTAGAGTGCTCTGTTTCTGGCGTCTCTTTATGATTTCCCTGAAGTGGGACAAGGTTTTGTCACTAAACATGTTGCAGATATGGCTTGTTTCAGCTTGGTCAGGGTGGTATTTCTCGACAAAACTTTGCACCTCATTCCACTTTGCACAAATGTCCTTAATCACTGAAGAAGGCACCTCCTTCACTCCCTCTTCCTCCTTCTTTTCTGAAGCAAGTTCTTCAACTGTGGTCTGATGCTGTTCCAGATGAAGCTCTTCCAGCTTTTCAGTGGTTAGCTCTTCCCTGTTGTTTGGTAATAGAGTTGTGGATGAGTGGAACAAACTCCCGAGTACCGTCATAGATGCTAAGACGTTGTGTAGTTTTAAAAATAGGTTAGATAAATACATGGGTGGGTGTGGATGGGTGTGAGTTTGGACCTGACTAGCTTGTACTACTAGGTCAGTAGCTGTACTAATTCCTTAAGTGGAAGTGACCTGACCAGGTGGTCGGCTAGACAATTATATGAGTGGGTGCGGTTGGGTGTGAATTGGTCCTGACTAGCTTGTGCTAGGTCAGATGCAGTGCTCCTTCCTTAAGTGAATGTAACCTGACCTGGCTGGGTCGGAGCATTGGCTTAAGCCGTTGGAGATTTGGACCTGCCTCGCATGGGCCAGTAGGCCTGCTGCAGTGTTCCTTCTTTCTTATGTTCTTATGTTCCACCAACTCTTCCACATCCTCACCACTCACCTCCAACCCCAGGGACTTCCCCAATGCCACAATAGAGTCCACAACAGGCAGAGAGTCGGCAGGGTCAGGGTCAGCCTCAAACCCTTCAAAATCCCTCTCTTGGACACAATCTGGCCACAATTTTCTCCAAGCAGAGTTCAAATTCTGGAAGTCACTCTCTCCCAAACCTTACCTATAAAGCTTATGCAATGGAGGATAGTGAAGTGATTCCTCCAGAACTCATTTAGGGTCAACTGAGTGTCCGAGGTCACTTCAAAGCACTTTTGAAACACTTCTTTGGTGTAGAGTTTTTTGAAGTTAGAAATGACTTGCTGGTCCATAGGCTGAGGAGAGAAGTGGTGTTAGGAGGCAAGAACTTTACTGTGATGAAACTGAAGTCCCTAAACACTTGGTCTTTCAAGTCTGGAGGATATGCAGGAGCATTGTCCAGTACCAGGAGGCACTTGAGTGGCAATTTACGTTCCAGGAGGTATTTTTTCACACTTTGGCCAAACACATCATTAATCCACTCTTTGAAAATTTGCCTTGTGACCCATGCCTTATTATTAGCTTTCCACATCACACACAATCTATGCTTGACGACATTGTTTTTCTTGAACACACTAGGATTTTCAGAGTGATACACCAGTAAAGGCTTCACTTTGAAATCCCCACTAGCATTACCACACAACAAGAGAGTTAGCCTGTCTTTCATAGGCTTGTGTCCTGGCAGTGCCTTTTCCTCCTGTGTGATGTAGGTCCTGTTTGGCATTTTCTTCCAAAACAGGCCTGTTTCTTCACAATTGAACACTTGTTGGGGTTGGAATTGTTAAGCCTCTATGTACCCCTTGAATTCCTGAACATATTTTTCAGCTGCACATTTGTCAGAACTTGCAGCCTCACCATGCCTTACAACACTGTGTATGCCACTATGCTTCTTAAATCTCTCAAACCAGCCTTAGCTGGCCCTAAATTCACTACCAGCAGCACTTGTTCCAGGAATTTTCTTTACAAGATCCTCATGCAACTGCCTTGCCTTCTCACAAATAATCGACTCCACAACACTGTCTCCCACTAATTGTTTTTCCTTAATTCACAATAACAATAACTTCTCCATATCTTCCATTATTGACGACCTTTGTTTCATAAGCACATTTACTCCTTTGGCAATATTAGCATCCTTGATTTGTTCTTTCTTTGCCAGGATGGATGTAATTGTTGATTTATTTTTTCCGTACATCCTGGCAAGTTCCAGCACCTGCATACCACTTATATTTTTCAATCACTTCTCTCTTAAATTCCATGTGTTTCTCACTTTCTTTACCACAGGAACTTTACTAGGAACTTTCTTGGGAGCCATACCTTTGATATACCTTTGAAGAGTTTCGAGAGTATCTACTCTCTGAGCCCGGCCATGGGCCAGGCTCGTCTAGTGCTTGCCTGGTCAACCAGGCTGTTGCTGCTGGAGGCCTGCTGCCCCACATATCCATCACAGCCTGGTTGATCTGGCACCTAGCCTGGTTGATCTGGCACCATGGTTACTTATTTCGCAGTTGCACTGAAAAAAACCACCAAAAACATTGGAAAACAAGCGAAATGTCTGGATGAATGAGCAGAAACTTCTTCACGCACCGAGAGACAGCCAAATTGATGCGCAAAGTGGCTGGGCCGGCGGGTTGACGCGTCCCATACGGCTGATAAGTGAAATAACGGCCGATAACCGGAAGCCGAAAAACCAGCCTATAAACGAGTTGGCCGATAACAGGAACGGCCAATAAGCAAGGGTCCAGTGTACATGTACTTCACTCAACTGTTAGGTATTTTGATTTTGTACACTAGCATGCTTGTAATTATTCTCTACTAAACTTCTCTACTAGACTTATTAAAGCCATATAGCATTTCATATTACAGTGGACCCCCGGAAATCGAACAGCTCCCAACTTGAACTATTATGTAAGTGTATTTTTGTAAGTGCTTTTGTAAGTGTATTTTTGGGGGTCTGAAACGGACTAATCTAATTTACATTCGTCCTTATGGGAACAAATTCGTTCGGTAACGGCACTAGAACAGCATTCTGGAACGAATTATGTTCAATTTCCGGGGGTCCACTGTACTACTAAATTCTCTTGTACTCACTGTAACTCATCTAACGACCATTTAATCTGTTATAGCCTTATTAATCTTAAGTTAATTTTAAGTTTGCCCGAAATGCTCTGCATACAAGGGGCTTTTGGCATGTACACTCAGCTATTATATATTCCTTTGTACAACTATGTATCATGTCAAAATAAATTATTATTATTATAATTATTATTATTTTTTTATCTTTCAACAAGTCGGCCATCTCCCACCGAGGCAGGGTGACTCAAAAGAAAGAAAATCCCCAAAAAGAAAATACTTTCGTCATCATTCAACACTTACACCTCAATTATACATAATCACTGTCTTTGCAGAGGCGCTCAGATACGACAGTTTAGAATAGTCCCTCCAAACTGTCACTATCTCAGACCCCTCCTTTAAAGTACAGGCATTGTACTTCCCATTTCCAGGACTCAAGTCTGGCTAAATCTATAATAACCAGTTTTCCTGAATCCCTTCACTAAATATTACCCTGCTCACACTCCAACAGCTAGTCAGGTCCAAAAAAACATTTGCCTCCATTCACTCCTATCTAACACGCTCAAACACGCTTGCTTGAAGTCCAAGCCCTGCCCCCACAAAACCTCCTTTACCCCCTCCCTCCAAACTTTTCGAGGATGACCCCTACCCCTCCTTCCTTTCCCTACAGATTTATATGCTCTTCAAGTCATTCTACTGTGATCCATTCTTTCTAAATGACCAAACCACCTCAACAACCCCTCTTCAGCCCTCTGACTAATACTTTTAGTAACTCCACACCTCCTCCTAATTTCCACACTACGATTTCTCTGCATAATATTTACACCACACATTGCCCTTAGACAGGACATCTCCACTGCCTCCAGCCTCCTCCTCGCTGCAGCATTTATAACCCAAGCTTCACACCCATATAAGAGTGTTGGTACCACTATACTTTCATACATTCCCTTCTTTGCCTCCATAGATAACGTTTTTTGTCTCCACAGATACCTCAATGCACCACTCACCTTTTTTCCTTCATCAATTCTATGGTTAACCTCATCCTTCATAAACCCATCCACTGACAAGTCAACTCCCAAATATCTGAAAACATTCACTTCTTCCATACTCCCTCTCTCCAATGTGATATCCAATTTTTCTTTATCTAAATCGTTTGATACCCTCATCACCTTACTCTTATCTTTGTTCACTTTCAACTTTCTACCTATTATTATTATTATTATTATTATTATTATAAAGGGACAAAAGGAAGTTTTTAACTCTTGCACCCTTGTTTTAATGTAGGTATAACTATATCAGATGTGGACAAGCTGAAGCTGCAGAAATGCATCAGATGTCAAAATTTTGGCCATGTATATACCTAATAACTTTTGATAATACTCAATATGCAAGATTATAATATAAGTAATATAAATAGAGTGGTACCTCGACTTACTAGCTTAATTCGTTTCAGAAGGCTGTTTGAGTGCCGATACCAAACGAATTTGTTCCCATAAGGAATAATGTAAATTAGATTAATCTGTTTCAGACCCCGAAAATTACACTTACAAAAGCACTTACAGAAATACACTTACATAATTGTTCGAGTTGGGAGCTGCTTGTAAGTCGAGGTACCACTGTATATGAAATGGCTTTCTTTATAACCATGGTGGGAGATTAACTCCTGCACTGAGTATTTTACATTGTTTCATGCATTTGACATAAACTGAAGTGGGCTATTCAAATTTTCCCCAATCATTAGAATTGTTATACGTACTGTACAGTGGTCCCTCGGTTTTCGTGCATCTCCAAACTCGAACATTTATGTAAGTGTACTTTCGTAAGTGCTGTTGCAAGTGTATTTTTGGGGGTCTGAAATAGACTAACCTACGTGACATTATTTCTTAAGGAAGTAAATTCGTTCGGTAATGGCACTTGAGCAGCATTCTGGAACGAATTTTCGGCGAAAACCGAGGGACCACTGTATACCTCTTGACCATATATTTCCCTCAAAGGAGGTTCCTTGATTCTGGTGAAGAGCTCCTGATTTATGGAATTGGACTAAGCTCTAGTTTTTTGAAATGAGCCGGAATGCCTTCCATTCCTGCAGGCTCTGTATCACCCCTTTGGATTTGGCCCTTCTACATTGAATACTATAATAATTGACCACATATTCATTTTTGTTTTGTTTTGTTTCAGAAAGTCATATTTCAAATGAACTTAGTACTTGCCAGGAGCGGGTGTCCAAATTGGAACATGGAATTGAGGTATGTGAGGATAATATAGAATGCCCACAAAGTCCTTATGGTGTGGTGTGAATATCATGTAGAGAATTTAGAGCATTGAAATTTAGAGGTGATGTAGGGTCACCAAGGGTATAATTTAGAAGGTTGAGGAGGAGTTGTTGAGGTGGTTTGGGCCTATAGAGAGGATGGACAAAAATAGGTTGACATAGAGGGTGTACAAATCTGGAGTGGAAGGTAGGAGGAGGAGGGGTAATTCCAGGAACAGTTGGAGGAGGAGGTACAAGAGACTTTAAGTTTTAGGTGCTTGAGCATCCAGAAATCTTGTTGAGCATGTTAGATAGAAATGAATGGAGATTAGTGGATTTTAATGGATGTGCTGTTGGAGTGTAAACTAGGTAACTTTTAGGAAGAGATTCAGAAAAACTGGTTAGCTAGAATTAGGTCCTGAAGGTGGGAAGGGAATTCAGGGAAACTGGTTATCCAGTCTTGGGTCCTGGAGGTAGGAAGAGAATTCAGGGAAACTGGTTATCTGGTCTTGAGTTCTGGAGGTGGGAAGGGTGGTGCCTGCACTCTGAAGGAAGGATGGGAGAACAGGAGGGATATTTTTTTATTGCTAATTTTTTGTAATACCCAGATTTTTAATCAACCATCACCAATTTTTTTATAATGTATTATAATGATTATGCTAATTCTTTTTTTTTTAACTCAATGGCTGTCTTCTACCAAGACAGGTTGACCCAAAGAAAAAAATGCCTTCACCATCATTCTTTCAATCACTGTCTTGCCAGAAGTATGCTGACCTCAAAATTCAGATTACTCTCTGACTGCATCCTTTGTTAAATAGGGATATTATTTTTTGGTTATACTGTACTCTATGGGAGTTTATGAAAATACAAGGTAATATTTCTTAATTTATTCACAGGCAGAGCAACAAAAATTGTCAGCACTTCATAAAAAGTTGAAAAACGAGGGATCTATTGACATGGAGGCATTCTACAGCCGATCAATTCGGCACTTGTGGAATGTTCTTCTCCTCGAGGTGTGTTAAATAATTTTTTATTGACAATGGGGTGATTAAACCCCGACATCAGCAAGAGAGTATTGAAAAATCTCTTAGCTATAACTGAAATAAAATAAAGATAATGACTTCTTAACGTAATATGAGCCAAAGTGTACAAAATATCTTTACAGTACATTTGCAAAGTAAAGTCAGGCTCAGTGGATAATTGTCTTAATTTTTATTTGTATAATTATGATGGCTAATAAAATTATGAATTGGTTTTCAGCTGCTTTTAAATGTAAGAACATAATTTGCACTGGTGCCTCAGAACAGCCGATCAGAAATGCTTCAATTTTTTTTAATATATAACCCTCAAATAAACTTGAATTTGAAGCTGAAATTAGCCAGCCCATGGCCCCAGCTGTATTTTATGCACTAATTGTGTCCATGAATTTTTTAATAACATAAAGATAATTAATAATACTAATTTAACTTCCAGTTATCATAAGCAGGTGTAAAACTTTTGTAACCATCATTTGGAATTACTCTCCATTTCCTTGTATTGAATCTGATGATCTTCCACTTCCCTAAGCACTGTATAACCCTTATGGGTTTTATTCTTCCCACTAAATGTAATAATAGATAATGTAGTAATGCTTGTAACAGTCATGCAGAGCACTTGACATGAATACTAGAGATCAAAGATGCAGCCTTGAATTTACATGTCCATAACTATGCCAACTAAACCATTGAGTGCTCGATAACCTTTCCCAGATTTTTAATACTGTTCATTAAGACAGTTGAAATGTTTAAGGAGTCTTTCATATCACCTTTTATTAACCCTTTCAGGGTCCAAGGCCATTTTTGGAAGGGGTGTGCCAGTGTCTAAGAATTTAAAAAAAAATTGCTTATTTTTTCTTATGAAATGGTAGAGAATCTTTTTCTGAAGGTAATAAAACAAAAAGTACGAAATTTGATTGAAAAATGACGAAATTATGCTCTCGTGAATTTTGATGTGTCAGCAATATTTACGCATCGGCAATTTTGCCGACTTTGACTCCCATTTTAGGCCAATTGCATTATTCCAGTCGACCAAATTCTTAGTTATTTCACTAGTATTACTTCTATTCTATCGATTGAGCACAAGAAATCGCCCAGTCAACTGTTTCAACTACAAAATAAAGTGATTGGAAATTGGTAATTTAGCCAATTTAACTCAAAGTTCAAAATATTCCAATTTCAAAATAGGGTGCAGAATAAATAATGCAGGCATTCCTGGCACTAAACTAACATATCCTCTGTTCATTAGTTATGTTTTCAGTCTTTACAAATGAATTCCATTTTTATTTTTTATTCACATAATGAATTTTTATTCAAACCAAAAAATGGAAGATTTACTGTTATGCAATATTGTAATAATTGTACAAATAATATCACCACATTTGTGAACGTATATTAGACCCACCAGCTGGCGCGTATTAGACGTGTGAGGTCATTTGTTTACTCTTCAACATCGGCAAAATTTAACATTTCCGCTACTTTGAGCTCAGTTTCAAGCCATTTCCAGTACTAAAACCAATCAAAATCATCTCTATATCTGTAATATATCTTCCATTCTATCAAATGAGACCAAGAAATCGCAAATACAACTATAAAAAGTATACGAAAAAACACTGCAAATTCTCTGTTTTAATTGAAAATTACGGTTTCATTTTTTTTCTCTCATTATACACTGTGTGCTGCAGGATTTGTTTTATGTGGTGCACACTTACCACATAGATGTATTCTCTCATATCTAGGCCCAAATTTACCGCTCAAAGCTTATCTGAGTGAGCTGAGCTTATGACGTAGACTTACGGTTTGGACCCAGAACTCAAAACCGTAGAACTACGGCACGGACCCTGAAAGGTTTAATATCAACACTGTTTGTCATTTTTCTATTTGTTTACCAGTTTACCTTCCTCAGGTAAAATTCATTTTACAGTTTGGATAGTTTTGTTCCATTGCGCAGCTGTATGTTGAAACACAGGACAATATCGTGGCAAGATCTTGTTTGTTTTTTATTGTCTTTGCCATTTCCAAGTTTTTCTGGTGCTTCTTCACCACTTGTCACTAGTGTTCCAGGAGTGTGTGGCCTCCAGTGGTGTGTAGTGAAAAAATTGCTAGAGAAAGCAAATAACACTGTTAAGCTACTTGATGAACCTAAAGTATGAATATTAATAGTAAATATTTATTTTTATTCACTCATTTAATAAATAGAATAGACAGCAGTATAGTTTAACATTATTCAGTGGAATTTTTCTTGACTTTTGAGCAAAATAAGAGTAACTTTGGTGCAAAATTCTGGCTTGCTCTAAAGCTTATGCAATAATCCTTTTTCAGTTGATAGATGGGCTAGTGAGAGTGTAGGCAATGGGGTCGAAAATGTATGGGGTAGATTTAAAAATGTAGTGTTAGAGTGTTCAGCAGAAGTTTGTGGTTACAGGCGAGTGGGTGCGGGAGGGAAGAGGAGCGATTGGTGGAATGATGATGTAAAAAGAGTAGTAAGGGAGAAAAAGTTAGCATATGAGAGGTTTTTACAAAGTAGAAGTGATGCAAGGAGGGAAGAGTATATGGAGAGAAAAGAGAGGTTAAAGAGTGGTGAAGCAATGTAAAAGAGAGCAGATGAGAGAGTGGGTGAGATGTTATCAGCAAATTTTGTTGAAAATAAGAAAAAGTTTTGGAATGAGATTAATAAGTTGAGGAAGCCTAGAGAACAAATGGATTTGACAGTTAAAAATAGGAGAGGAGAGTTATTAAATGGAGAGTTAGAGGTATCGGGAAGATGGAGAGAATATTTTGAGGATTTGTTAAATGTTGATGAAGACAGGGAAGCTGTGATTTCGTGTGTAGGGCAAGGAGGAATAACATCTTGTAGGAGTGTGGAAGAGCCAGTTGTGGGTGTAGGGGAAGTTCGTGAGGCAGTGGGTAGAATGAAAGGGGTAAGGCAGCTGGGATTGATGGGATAAAGATAGAAATGTTAAAAGCAGGTGGGGATATAATTTTGGAGTGGTTGGTGCTATTATTTAATAAATGTATGGAAGAGGGTAAGGTACCTAGGGATTGGCAGAGAGCATGTATTGTTCCTTTGTATAAAGGCAAAGGGGACAAAAGAGAGTGCAAAAATTATAGGGGAATAAGTCTGTTGAGTGTACCTGGTAAAGTGTATGGTAGAGTTATTATTGAAAGAATTAAGAGTAAAACAGAAAGCAGGATAGCAGATGAACAAGGGGCTTTAGGAAAGGTAGGGGTGTGTAGACCAAGTGTTTACAGTGAAACATATAGGTGAACAGTATTTGGATAAGGGTAAAGATGTTTTTGTGGCATTTATGGATTTGGAAAAGGCGTATGATAGGGTAGATAGGGGGCAATGTGGCAGATGTTGCAGGTGTATGGAATAGGAGGAAGGTTACTGAAAGCAGTGAAGAGTTTTTATGAGGATAGTGAGGCTCAGGTTAGAGTGTGTAGGAGGGAAGGGGACTATTTCCCAGTAAAAGTGGGCCTTAGACAAGGATGTGTGATGTCACCGTGGTTGTTCAATATATTTATAGATGGGGTTGTAAGAGAAGTGAATGCGAGGGTCTTGGCAAGAGGTGTTGGGCTAAAAGATAAAGAAGCAAATACAAAGTGGGAGTTGTCACAGTTGCTTTTTGCTGATGACACTGTGCTTTTGGGAGATTCTGAAGAGAAGTTGCAGAGGTTGGTGGATGAATTTGGTAGGGTGTGTAAAGAAGAAAATTGAAAGTGAATATAGGAAAGAGTAAGGTGATGAGGATAACAAAAAGAATAGGTGACGAAAGATTGGATATCAGATTGGAGGGAGAGAGTATGGAGGAGGTGAATGTATTCAGATATTTGGGAGTGGACATGTCGGCGGATGGGTCTATGAAGGATGAGGTGAATCATAGAATTGATGAGGGGAAAAGGGTGAGTGGAGCACTTCGAGTCTGTGGAGACAAAGAACCTTGTCCATGGAAGTAAAGAGGGAATGTATGAGAGTATAGTTATACCAACGCTCTTATATGGGTGTGAAGCATGGGTGATGAATGTTGCAACGAGGAGAAGGCTGGAGGCAGTGGAGATGTCATGTCTGAGGTCAATGTGTGGTGTGAATATAATGCAGAGAATTCGGAGTTTGGAAATTAGGAGGAGGTGCGGGATTACCAAAACGATTGTCCAGAGAGCTGAGGAGGGGTTGTTGAGGTGGTTTGGACATGTAGAGAGAATGGAACGAGACAGAGTGACTTCGAAGTGTATAAATCTGTAGTGGAGGGAAGGCGGGGTAGGGGTCGGCCTAGGAAAGGTTGGAGGGAGGGTAAAGGAAGTTTTGTGTGCGAGGGCTTGGACTTCCATCAAGCATGTGTGAGCGTATTTGATAGGAGTGAATGGAGGCATATGGTTTTAATACTTGACGTGCTGTTGGAGTGTGAGCAAAGTAACATTTATGAAGGGATTCAGGAACCGGCAGGCGGACTTGAGTTCTGGAGATGGGAAGTACAGTGCCGGCACTCTGAAGGAGGGTGTTAATGTTGCAGTTTTATAACTGTAGTGTAAAGCACCCTTCTGGCAAGACAGTGATGGAGTGAATGATGATGAAAGTTTTTCTTTTCGGGCTTTTTTTTTTTTTTTTTTTTTTTACATTGAGGATTTCTGGAGTATGTTTTAATTTGTTTCGGAGCACATAAGCTGCACTTTACAGATGTCGGCATTGGTGGAATGGTTAAAAATAATTCTCATTGGCTAGCTGCTGCACAGTAAGCCTTGACCAAGTCATTCAGCTTTATAAAACTCGGAATTCCTGCTGAATTCTTTTAATATGTAAACAACTGTCACCCTGCCTCGGTGGGAGACGGCTGACTTGTTGAAAAAAAAAAAACTAGGTTGTTACTTCAGGGATAAAAATAAAAGAAATTGTTGTTACTTACACTTCAGTGCCTGAAGTATTAACTTGGTTTAGCATCTTCTTCTTTCACCGCACCGGCCATATCCCACTGTCGGTTTAGCATGTTGTCATATATTTCTGTAGTGCTGCTGCCAGCAGTCTGTAGGTGATGGTGAGGAGGATTCGTCAGGGCAGCAGGGGTAATTATAAGGGAAGGACAACCTGGAGTATGTTCTGCTTTCACTCCCCAGATCTCCAAGAAAAAGAATATTTTCTCATTACAAATATTATTGAGGGGAAATTCCATTATCAGAATACTTTTCACATCATATAGACTGTTTCACAAAAACTTGGGTTAATACAATTTAAAATAATAGTTTTCATCTTATTTCTGGTAGTGGTATATTATACAGCGCAGAAAGTAAGCAGATGATGGTGCTGCAAATCCACTGTTGCATATTCCAGGGACAGATTTTCTAATGGCAAATGCTGCTGTCTAACAAATTTCAAGTCTTAACTCTTATTGTACTTTAACTAAACAAAGAGATGTTTTAATTTTGAAGGAAAGCATTTTTATTGGGTAAAAAATCCTTAACTGCATATGAATACATGCCACTAATGGCCTCCCTTCAAAGTTCTGGCAGTTGCTCATGTGCACTTATAAAACCCACTCAGAATACTTTATTCATCCTTATTCTCTTTTTGTGTACAGTGGACCCTCGCTATTCGAACACTCAAACTTGCCCTTTTATGTAAGTTTATTATTGTAAGTGCTTTTATAAGTGTATTTTTGGGGGTCTGAAATGGACTAATCTAATTTACATCATTCCTTATGGGAATAAATTCGTTTGGTAACATCACTTGAACAGCATTCTGGAATGAAGAATGTTCGAAAGTCGGGGGTCCACTGTATATGGGTTTGAATATGCAACTTGTTTTTAAAGTGCTCAGGCAATCACAGTATCCTTCCTATTCTAGGAGGCAGGGTACATTCTGAAGGATAGGAACTCTGCTGTGATTCAACACTTGATTGTACGAGTTACCAAAGATGACATAGACACGTTGAAGCAATACTTAGAACATCAGAAATATATACATCAGGTATGTACAATTTCTATATCTATTTATTGAAAAGGCTTTAAAAAGAAAACAGTAGCCAGTGTCAGCTTCTATCACTTAATCTCATAGTTTGTTGAAGGCTTTCTTTATGTGCTTTCAGATTATTTTTAATTCAGTGTCTTATGTCTCTTTTCTTCTCAGTTCCTGTTCATTGTCAATTTAATTTTTAATGATTGAAAATACTATCTTCCTCATTTTTATTAATAAGCCTGTCATTACAGTTTAGTGTATGATGTACAGGAATCATGAAGTACTGACTTGGTAATGAGAAACTGTTGGAAATAGAGACCAATTTCATGTGAGATCTTGTCTTAGTAATATTCATCCAGTTAGTTTTAATTATGATATTATCTGAAATGTTGATCAGTACTATTAAGTACGACCCATATAGTTAGTACATTTATTTAATATTTGTATGAGAGAAAGGAAGGTACCAGACAAATGATAGAATGCATGCTGTTTATCCTTTATATAAGGAAAGAGGAGACAAGTGTGCAAAAATTAAAAGGAAATAAGCTTGTTCTGTATAATAGGTGAAGTGTATTGAAGAATTATTATTGAAAGAAAGATGGAACGGGCAGACTATTATTGCAGAGCAAGTAGATTTAGGAAGGGAAGGAGATGAGTGGGTGAAGTGTTTATACTGAAGCATACCCTGTAATTAAGCATAACTTAGATAAAGGAAACAAATTGTTAAATTTATTGATTTTGAAAAAGCTTACATTAAGTTAGATGAGGAAGTGATGTGGATGGTTTTGTAAATGCATGGAATAAATAGTAAGATGTTGAAAGCTGGAATGGTTATTTATGAGGATAGTGGTGCTCAAGTTAGGGTACTTAAAGAGAAGGGAATAATTTCCAGTAGCCAGTAGTTTATGATGACACTGTGGTTATTTATTGTTTTGAAAGACGGAGTTGTAAAAAAAAAAAAGGTGAATGTTGTTAGGAGATGTTTAGTCTTAAAATATGATGAATCTGATTAAGATTGAGGGCTGTCACAATTGCTGTTTGCTAATGGCAAACAACAATTCAGTGGTGACGATGGTGGAAAAGTTCAGGAGATGGTGAAGAAGAAATTTGAAAGTAAACAGAAAAGAGCAAAATGTTAAAGAGTAGGTAGAAGTCTAAAAAGGGAAAGTTTAGGAATTTGTAATAAGTGAATGTATTTAGGTATTTGGGAGTGGGTGTTTCAGTAGATATGTCTGTAAATGATGTGCTGAATCACAGAATGGATTACAAATGGAGGGTTAAGAAATCTGCTGAGGGAGTTTGTCATTGCATGTAGTATAGTGGTGCTGAGATTTTTGTATAGGCATGAAGACAAGACTTTGAATTATGCAATGAGAAGATGAGAAGCCTTGGAAATGTGTGGGGTGGAAGGAAGGAGGGGTAGTGATCATCTCATGCAGGATTGGGAGGGAGGGTGGTGAACGAAGTTTTGAGCAATAAAGGCTTGAGAATCCAACAGGTCTGTGTGAGCATGTTAGATTGGAGTGAGTGGAGACAAATGGTTTTCATGGCTTAATGTACTGATGGAATGTTAGCAAGGTAGCATTTATGGAGAATTCAAGGAGACTTGTTATCTGGACTCAAGTCTTGGAGGTGGGAAGTACAATGTCTGCACTCTGAAGGAGGGGTAGGAATATTGCAGTTCATAGAGTCATTTGAATTGTGATGTCTGTCCACTTCTGGAAAGACAGCTATTGAATGAATGATCATGAATGTTTCCTTTTTTTTTGGGGGGGGGGGTCACCCTACCTTGGTGAGAATCAGCTGGTGATTTAAAAAATAAAAATAAATGAAAAATTAGAAGACTGTATTATGGCATAATACAAAAAAGTAGAAGGGGGTTGTTGAAAGAGTTTAGTCATGGAGAAAGGCGTGAATAAACTAGGTTTATAAATCTGTGATCAATGGAAGGTGGTGTAAGGGGACAAACAAGGATGGGTTGGAAGGTTATTTTGAGAGTTAGAAGCTTGAGCATCCAGTAGGCATGTGTTTAATTGGAGTGAGTGAAGAAGAGTGATTTTTGAGATTTGAAATTCAGTTGGGGTGGGAGCATGATAAATGAAATTAGGGGTTGGAAAGTTAAATTGCATGTTTTGGTTTAATGGGTCATTGAATCATGATGTCTATGTGCTTGAAAGATAACTAGGGAGCAATTAGTGTTGAACATTGTTTCTTCTTTGAGTCACCCTATAATGGGAAATTGTTGGTATTAAAAAATTATATAATGAATTCTTTTTGTAACTAATTATTTGTAAGAAATGTATGGTTATAGTTGATGTTATTTTTCAGGTTGATGAATTTCTACAGCGTGCTTTCACATTAGATAATCCTCCAGTGGATGAAAAGTTTAATTTCATAAACTTGTTTATGGCATTAACAGTATCACTTTTTGAAATTGGAAAAAATTTGGAGGTATGGCATAATGTTTGTAAAATTAATATTGCAGTAGCACTTAGAAATAATCACTCTTTCATTCATTTTTTGAACATCCTGACTGCATTAAATAGCTAGGCAGCACATGTGGAATGTTGGAACAGCCTAAGTGTCTTCCAGTACCTATGTAGTATACAGGTTCATTCCTTACTGTCCTCATTCTAAACATTAAAATAGTAAACCTTTGATATAATGAACTCAGTGTAATGGACATATGAAAATAAGGGGTAAAATCTGCTGGGTAAATTGTACTTTTAACTCCTTTATTTTCAATGTTTATTGCAATAAATCTGAACAAGTTACTCATTCAGTTGAATATCAACTGATTGAGTAACTTTTTCAAATAAATATTTTATACCATCACTGCTTATCAACTTCTTTATTGTTACAAGAGAGTATTCAATAAGAGCTACTGGTTCATGCAGTGAAAGGTGGATTTTTGTTGGTAGATGAATTTTGTTTTTACTGTCATAAATATAATACAGGTCGGCCGTCACTAATCCGGCAATCAGTTATCTGGTTCCATCAGTAATCTGGCACTAATTTCAGCTAGCATAATTTCAAATTTCATCATTATACAGACTCAAATCATTATACTGACTCAAATTTCATCATTATACTGACTCAGAAATTGTGCAGATGGTTGTAAATCCACAGCAGCAATCCAGTGGAGGAGAAAGCAGTGATGAAAATGAGGAAGATGTAGCAGGAAGAGTCTCTATTAATAGGTTAATTAAGTATATTCTGACCTAACCACTCTGGAATCTGGCACACTACAGGTCCCAATGATGCCGGATTAGTGATGGCCGACCTGTACTTGTATATGAAGTGTATAATTAACTGTGATTATTTCAAGAATATTTGATTATCATTCCTCATTGAATACTTTTTTTGCAGACTTGGTTGTACCTTCTCTGTATAGGGTTCCTTATTTTGGCCTTTTGGGCAGTATATTTATTTGTGCAAGACATACAGCAAGAGCTGAGATGGGGAAGAGTCCTGACCATGATGATGATCATTGTATTTTTCATATGTTGTGTGTGGCACTGGAGACATTTGCATAAGGTAAGACATTTATAGAAAGAAGACCCACAATTTTTCATGCCTCTTGTTTGTAAACATTTGTATTCATTTACATGTGGGCATGCATTCACACAGACATGCCTTTTTTTGGAATTCATAGGAATGTGAAAATATTTAATCACTACAATGCATGTTTTTCCAGATTTTGAAAATTCTTTGAAATAAATTTAATTTTTAACCAAAATAAAAAATAATTGTAAATGTTTTTTTTAAGTACTGTATATAATTCTGTATTTCATACTGTGACAAATTTGTATTTGCCACAGTAAATATTTATGTACATAACATATTCAGTAAGCTATTTTGAAATCTTTGTTGTAATTTATATTTTATGATGCTCATTACCCATTATAATTTACAGTGGAACCTCGGTTTTCATATGCCCTAGTTTGTATGTAAAACTATAGTTCTTCTCTATATAATGTATTTTTTGTTAAGATTTTTGAGTGTCTGGAACGGAGTAATTGGATTTACATTATTACATTATGGGAAATATTGCTTCCGTTTTCGTATGATTCGGTTTATCATCAGACTTATTCGAACAGATTAATCACAAAAACCGAGGTTCCACTGTAATTTTAAATTTTCAGATTGGACTTCTTTTTTTTTTTTTTTTTTTTTTTTTTTTTTTTCAACAAGTCGGCCGTCTCCCACCGAGGCAGGGTGACCCAAAAAGAAAGAAAATCCCCAAAAAGAAAAAACTTCCACCATCATTCAACACTTTCACCACACTCATACACAATCACTGTCTTTGCAGAGGAGCTCAGATACGACAGCTGAGAATAAGTCCCTCCCAGCTGTCACTATCCCAGACCCCTCCTTTAAAGTGCAGGCATTGTACTTCCCATTTCCAGGACTCAAGTCCAACTAAATCAATTAACTGGTTTCCCTGAATCCCTTCACACAATGTTACCCTGCTCACACTCCAACAGATCGTCATGTCCCAAAAACCATTCGTCTCCATTCACTCCTATCTAACACGCTCACACGCCCTCTGGAAGCCCAAGCCCTCGCCCACAAAACCTCCTTTACCCTTCCCTCCAACCTTTTCTAGGACGACCCCTACCCCGCCTTCCTTCCCCTACAGATTTATACGCTCTCCAAGTCATTCTACTTTGATCCATTCTCTCTAAATGACCAAACCACCTCAACAACCCCTCTTCAGCCCTCTGACAAATACTTTTAGTAACTCCACACCTTCTCCTAATTTCCACATTCCGAATTTTCTGCATAATATTTACACCACACATTGCCCTTAGACAGGACATCTCCACTGCCTCCAGCCTCCTCCTCGCTGCAGCATTTGCAACCCATGCTTCACACCCATATAAGAGTGTTGGTACCACTATACTTTCGTACATTCCCTTCTTTGCCTCCTTCTTTTTATTATTATTATTATTAAAATTTGTCATAAAGGTTGAATAACCAAAAATTTGGGTATCAGTATTCATACTTTGTAATTACAGGTTGCCGAGTCACGTCGTCATGCTCAAATGATGAAAAGAGGCTTTGATAACATGCCAGAAGAATGTAAACCTGGAGGCCATGGGGCTACACACAGTCTTCTAGATTGGCTTAAAATTAATTTATTTGGATCTCCAGATGTATGTGAAAGGTAAAGATAAAATAATCAAGATACATGTATGTAACTAAATTGTAAACCAAAAGTGTTCATTTTATTCATGTTTTGACAAGAATTTGCATTTAATTGTATAATAAGACTGCTTGTATCTGTTCTTAAAACAATTCATATATTTTCTGTCTTACACACCTGCTCTCTCTCACCACAGTAAGGTGACCCAAAAGAGGAAAAACATTCACCATTATTCATTCAGCAGCTGTCTTGCCGAAAGTGCACAGATATTACAGTTCAAATGACTCCCCTTGCTGAAACATTCCTACCCCTCTTTCAGAGTGCAGGCAGTACTTCTCACCTCCCGGGTCTCTTGTCTAGCTAACCAGTTTGCCTGAATCCCTTCATAAATGTTAGCCTGTTCACACTCCAACAGCACATTAACCCTTTCAGGGTTATTGACGTACTAGTACGGCTTACGCCCTGGGGTTATTGACGTACTAGTACGCCTAAATTCTAGCACCCTCAAATCAAGCAGAAACAGGCTGTTAGGCCTAGATGTGATAGAATGGGTCTGTGTGGTCAGTGTGCGCAGTATAAAAAAATTCCTGCACCACACAGTGCATAATGAGGAAAAAAAAACTCTGACCGTGTTTTTGGTTTAAAACAGCAACTTTGCAGTCTATTTTCGTATGGTATTTATTGATGTATTCTAGTTTTCTTGGTCTCATTTGATAGATTGGAAGATATATTACAGAAATTGAGATGATTTTGATTGGTTTGACAAAGACAAGTACCTTGAAATTGAGCTCAAAGTAGCGAAAATGTTCGATTTTGACGATGTTCAAGAGTAAACAAATCACACCATGCATCCAATACACATCAACTGGCGAGTCTAATATTCATGCACAAGTGCTCTAATATTATTTATACAATTTTACAATGATGCAGTTGTATACATAACAGTAAATCTTCTATTATTTTGTGAGAATAAAAATTTAAAATGAAAAGCAAAACTAATGTAAGAGGGGCCTGGAAACGTGACTAATGAACAGAGAAGACGTTATTTTAGTGCCAGGAATGTCTGTCTTGTTTATTCTGGACCCTATTTTGAAATTGGCATCGTTTGAAATTTGTGTGAAATTGGCCAAATTGCCATTTTCTGACCACTATTTTGGGTAGTTGTAATAGCTAAATAGGCGTTTTCTTGTACTCAATCGATAGAAGAAATGGAGTTCTAGCGAAATAGCTATAATTTTAGTTGCCTGAAACATTGGAATTTGCCGAAAATAGGGCTCAAAGTGGGCGAAATCGCCGATGCTTAAGTGTCATGGCTGCCGCTAACTTCGCGAAAGCATAATTTCGTTAGTTTTCGATCAAATTTCATAATGTTTGTGGCGTTATGATCAGAAAAATATTCTCTATCATTTCATAAGAAAAAATAATTTTTTTATTTTTTTTAAATTCTTGGACCCTGAGAACGAGTTTCGGAGACCCCCCTTGGACCCTGAAAGGGTTAAGCAATAAAAATCACTCACCCCAATTTAACATACACAAGCCTGCTTGATGCTCAAGCCCCTGGCACTCAAAACCTCCTGTACCCCTTCCCTCTAATGCTTCCTTTGATGACTCTACCTCTCTTCCCTCTACAGAGTTATACACCCTCTTTGTTATATTTTGCTCCATTATCTAAATGGCCAGTCAACCTCAACAAAGCATCCTCAGCCCTATGGATAATATCTTTGGTAATCCCACACTTTCTTCTAATTCTTCTCCAAGTTCTTTGCATAATATTTACACTCTTAAACATGTCATCTCCACTGACTCTAGTCTCATTCTTGCTACGATGTTTAAAGCCCATGTCTCACCCATATAAAAGCGTTGTTTCCACCATTCTCTGGTACATTAGTCTTTTTACCTCCATACATAAACTTCTTTCTTTCCACAGATGCCTTAACATCATGTACCTTTTTTTCCTCATTTTTCTGTGGTTCTCCTCGACACTTTTAACCACAAATAAAATAAAAACCATCTGAATGCATACCTTCTGGATTTCCAGATACTTTGAGGAGCTGATGGTGGATCCGACACAAGAGATAACCCCAGCCATGGCCATTTCAGAGACACTTGCAAAATTTTTTCTTCAGCCATTACAACATTTAGGGTCAGAGAGTGCTAAGTTAATTACTAACTTTTATAGTGAGTATTACTACCTTTTCTTACAAAACATTAACACTTCTTATTTTACTTTATGGTATTAGTTGTCTATAGTTCAGAACATAAAGAATATCAGTAAATTTGTGTCATGATAGACATAATTATAAGGGAGTGTAAAATTATGAGTGTAAAAGGAGAGCAAAGCCTAGGGAATGAATGGATTTAACAGTTAAAAACACAAGATGGAGAGTTGGAGGTATTGGGAACATGGGAATATTTTGAGGAGCTGTTAAATGTTGAAGAAATTAAGACAGTCCTTTCATGCATTGGACAGGGAGGTATAACATCTTTTAGGAGTAAAGAAGAGCCAGATGTGAGTGTAGAAGAGGTGCATGAGGCAGTGAGTAAAATGAAGGGCTAAAGCAGCTGGGATTGATGGGATCAAGACAAATGTTAAAAGCAAGTGGGGATATAGTATTGGAGTGGTTAGTGTTTTTGTTCAGTAAATGTATGAAAGAGGGGAAGGTACCTAGGGTATAGGGGAATAAGTCTGTTGAGTATTCCAGGTAAAGTGTATGGTAGAGTTCTTTCTTTCAACAAACCAGCCACATCCCAAAAATAAAAATGAAAGTTTCTTTTTAAATTTAGTAATATATACAGGAGAAGGGGTTACTAGCCCCTTGTTCCTGGCATTTTAGTTGCCTCTTATGACACGCATGGCTTATAGAGGAAGAATTCTGTTCCACTTCCCCATGGAGATAAGAGGAAATAAACAATAACAAGAACTAGTAAGAAAATAGAAGAAACCCCAGAGGGGTGTGTGTATATATGCTTGTACATGTGTAGTGTGACCTAAGTCTAAGTAGAAGTAGCAAGATGTACCTGAAACCTTGCATGTTTATGAGACAGAAAAAAGACACCAGCAGTCCTACCATCATGTAAAACAATTACAGGCTTCCGTTTCACACTCGCTTGACAGGATGGTAGTACCTCCCTGGGCAGTTGCTGTCTACCAACCTACTACGTAAGGTATGGTAGAGTTATTATTGAAATAGTAATTAAAGGTAAGACAGAGAGCAGGATTGCAGATGAACAAGGATGTTTTAAGAAGGATAGGGGATATGTGGACCAAGTGTTTACATTGAGATATATAAGTGAACAATATTTAGACAAGAGATGAAGTAGGAATTCATTACAAAAGTTTCTGTCTCATTTGTAAACTTATTAATGAGAAAGTTTTACTCTTGTGATTCATTGGATGAATATCACACACCTGAATTATATGGCATTGTACTTTATCCATAAATAAATGATGAAGCCCTGAAAAGAACCCCAGGTAGGTTGGGCTTTGTTAGTAAATCTTAGTTTTGCCAACTGTCTATAACACCATTGATCATTTTGAATTCAGAGCCAGTATAAATGTCAGACCATGTCTGAGCAAAGGTTCTAAATATTGGAATGACTTTGAAAAATAGACATGGTTGTCATACTACAGAAAACAGTTGCAGCAGATGGGAAAAAAATTAGTACATATCTTTAGATAAATACAAATGCAAATTAATAGCTTTGCCAGTTATATCAGAAGCCTCCATACCAGGATCTCAATACATAATTATTTTTTGCTTTTGCCTACATAATTCTTTATTTTTTACTGATAAGGTGAGATTACTGCTCTTATATTGCTTACTTGTTTTACTATTATGTTTTCTACACAGATGAAAATCTATTATTTTCTTATTGTTTAAGTAAAATCTGATCAGTTTTGAAGAGCACTGACAATATTAATTTGTATATTTCAGGTAATGTTCCTTTGGTATATCATGTTCCAGCCACAATATTGTTTGTGGCCTTGCTTGTGATAATATTGTTTTATATATCTGGATACGGAATAGACTTTCCCCTATGGATGGGTGGGATACGTCCTGTCTACAGAAATGAAGTTACAAACACCTCTGAAGTTGACAGAATAAGACAGGTATGACCATAATGTTTTGATGAGTATATACAGTGTAAAGGGTGTATAAAGAAAGAAAGTTGAAAGTGAACATAAATAAGAGTAAGGTGATGAGGGTATCAAACGATTTAGATAAGAAAAAATTGGATATCAGATTGGAGGGAGGAAGTATGGAAGAAGTGAATGTGTTCAGATATTTGGGAGTAGACTTGTCAGCGGATGGGTTTATGAAGGATGAGGTAAACCATAGAATTGATGAAGGAAAAAAGGGAAAAAAGATGGGTGGTGCATTGAGGTATCTATGGAGAAAAAGAATGTTATCCATGGAGGCAAAGAAGAGAATGCATGAGAGTATAGTGGTACCAACACTCTTATATGGGTGTGAAGCTTGGGTTGTAAATGCTGCAGCGAGGAGGAGGCTGGAGGCAGTGGAAATGTCGTGTCTAAGAGCAATGTGTGGTATAAATATTATGCAGAGAATTCGTAGTGTGGAATTTAGTAGGAGGTGTGGAGTTACTAAACATATTAGTCAGAGGGCTGAAGAGGGTCTGTTGAGGTGGTTTTGTCATTTAGAGAGAATGGAACAAAGTAGAATGACTTAGAGAGCGTATAAATCTATTGGGGAAGGAAGGCCGGGTAGGGGTCATCCCCAAAAAAGTTGGAAGGAGGGGGTAAAGGAAGTTTTGTGGGCAAGGGGCTTGGCCTTCCAGCAAGCGTGCGTGAACGTGGTAGATAGGAGTGAATGGAGACAAATAGTTTTTGGGATCTGACGAGCTGTTGGAATGTGAGCAGGGTAATATTTTATAAAGGGATTAAGGGAAACCGGTTAGCCGGACTTGAGTCCTGGAGGTGGGAAGTACAATGCCTGCACTTTGAAGGAGGTATTTGGGATATTGGCTGTTTGTAAGGACATCTAAACTGTCGTATCTGAGCACCTATGCAAAGACAGTGATTATGTAAGAATGATGGTGAAAGTGTTGAACAGTGATGAAAGTCTTTTTTTTTCCTTTTTTCTTTTTGGTTCACCCTGCCTTGGTGGGAAATGGCCGACGTGTTAAAAAAAATTACACACTTTTACGTACTCTTATCATTACTTTGCTATGTATTTCTTAATAGTTCTTAGCCCTGTAATATTTTCTTTACAAAACCACAGGGACAATTATCCTAGGACCCATTAAATTCTGTTACTTTCTATTACACAATTTGAAAATGTATTATGTATGTATTTTTTTTTTTTTTTTTTTTTTTTAACAAGTCGGCCGTCTCCCACCGAGGCAGGGTGACCCAAAAAGAAAGAAAATCCCCAAAAAGAAAATACTTTCATCATCATTCAACACTTTCACCACACTCATACATAATCACTGTCTTTGCAGAGGCGCTCAGATACGACAGCTGAGAATAGCCCCTCCCAGCTGTCACTATCCCAGACCCCTCCTTTAAAGTGCAGGCATTGTACTTTCCATTTCCAGGACTCAAGTCCAACTAAATCAATTAACTGGTTTCCCTGAATCCCTTTACAAAATGTTACCCTGCTCACACTCCAACAGATCGTCATGTCCCAAAAACCATTTGTCTCCATTCACTCCTATCTAACACGCTTACACATGCTTGCTGGAAGTCCAAGCCCCTCGCCCACAAAACCTCCTTTATCCCCTCCCTCCACCCTTTTCTAGGACGACCCCTACCCCGCCTTCTTTCCCCTACAGATTTATACGCTCTCCAAGTCATTCTACTTTGATCCATTCCTCTTCAGCCCTCTGACAAATACTTTTAGTAACTCCACACCTTCTCCTAATTTCCACATTCCGAATTTTCTGCATAATATTTACACCACACATTGCCCTTAGACAGGACATCTCCACTGCCTCCAGCCTCCTCCTCGCTGCAGCATTTGCAACCCATGCTTCACACTCATATAAAAGTGTTGGTACCACTATACTTTCGTACATTCCCTTCTTTGCCTCCATGGATAACGTTTTTTGTCTCCACAGATACCTCAACGCACCACTCACCTTTTTTCCTTCATCAATTCTATGGTTAACCTCATCCTTCATAAACCCATCCGCTGACACGTCAACTCCCAAATATCTGAAAACATTTACTTCTTCCATAATCCCTCTCTCCAATGTGATATCCAATTTTTCTTTATTTAAATCGTTTGATACCCTCATCACCTTACTCTTATCTATGTTCACTTTCAACTTTGATGTTGAATATGTTTCCTTCTTTGGGTCACCCTGCAGTCATGAGTAAAAAAAAAAATATACTCCATACATTCCTCAGGCAGTCATGAGTAAAACAAATATATTCCATACATTCCTCAAGCAGTCATGAGTAAAAAAAAATATACTCCATACATTCCTCAGGCAGTCATGAGCATAAAAATATACTCCATACATTCCTCAGGCAGTCATGAGTAAAAAAAATACAGTGATACCTCGCATATCCGGCCTGCCATTATCCGAACCTCGCCAATATCCGAACAGGCCCTGGGAAAGGGCAAAATTCTAAAATTATTACCGAAGCATCTGAACAGCTCTTCGGATGTTTTCTGCTGCCTCAAAAACTGGAAAAAGTGCTGAAAAAAAGTGATGGTGAAGTCACAGAGCTTGGCACTGGATCAGTGCGTGATGAAGTGGCACCTACAACAACATGGTAGTGGCACCTACAACAACGTGGTAGTGGCACCTACAACAACGTGGTAGTGGCACCTACAACAATGTGGTAGTGGCACCTACAACAATGTGGTAGTGGCACTTGCAACAACGTGGTAGTGGCACCTACAACAACGTTGTAGTGGCACCTACAACAACGTGGTAGTGGCACCTACAACAACGTGGTAGTGGCACCTACAACAACGTGGTAGTGGTATGATGGTTCGTGGCGCCCAAATTAAAATGGCTGCAGAAATCCGGGAGGCTGTTATTCGAGCCCAGAGTGTCTGGTCCCACCACCAGACAACATTGGACTTGTTTTTTAAACCTACAACGCCATCGCCGATGGCGATATGACGGTACGGATGCGCATTTTTTCCCCCTCGCGTATCTGGAAACTCCGTGTTTCCAAACCAGTCTCGGCCCATATAGTTCGGATGTGAGAGGTATCACTGTATACTCCATACATTCCTCAGGCAGTCATGAGTAAAAAAAAATATACTCCATACATTCCTCACCAATTTTTCATGTTCCTTTTCCCGAGAAGTTTGGTGAAAGACCAAATCATGATATTGGGGCTTTTTTTTTATTTTCTGAGTATTGAATCATGTCATGTGCTGGCCTTGCAAGACTGATGGTGGAGGTTAGGTTAAGTTGTTAGGTTATTTTAGTTTAGATTAGGGGTATTTTATTAAGTTTAGTTTGTGTTTTTTTATGCAAAATAAAATATTATCAACTGCTAAACCAGCTTAAAATGTTTTAATTGAACTTATAATTAATAACCAGAATCAGCCAAGTAATAGTAATAAGCTGTCACCTTTATTTATTATGTTTAATTATTTTATTAATTAGTAAGGTTTATTTTCAGGCTATTGCACAGCTGAATTGTGATAGAGAAAAATTCATGGAGGAATCTCGCTCCATATTAACAGACATCACGAGAGCAGTTGTAGCCACACAAAATCAGGTAAGTAAAGGATAACTAAAGAAATATATGTACTAGTAAATGCAAAATAACCACAGTGAAGAAAATAGTGAAATTTCATTCGCTGTCATGATTACTCACATTATCAAGGAATAATGTGAGAAATCAAGAAAGCACTTGGAATTTCATTATTTTATCACTGTGGTTATTTTGCATATTGTGACACCACCTGTTTACTGTGATCTTATTGCATGTACTGGTAAATGCTGTGCATGAAAAATGCTAGAGAAACTGATATACAGGTATTGTTTTTTAAAGTACAGTAGTGCGGTGCGATATTTAGTCTAACATCATTTGGTCTCTTGATGAAACTAAGTAATGCTTAGGTATAATACATCCCTGCTAATTCTTTACTTCAAGCTCTAACCAGTTATTCATTTCCTAAAAGTCATATAAGATTTATTCCTCATGAAATCCTTTCACTACTGGTAGTTGCTTTCTTTAGAATCCATTGTAACATTTGGCTCCACCATTTTAGTATGTATCGTATATACATACTTGAACATGGGTCAAGGTTTCAAGACCAAATTTTAAAGCATAAATTAGAGTCAACTTATTTGTGAATAATATTTTTGAATGGGTGAAATCTTTACATATGGATGGTCTACCACATACGAGACTCCTACTTTAGTGCATCATGGGGGAAAACCATACTTGGTAATCATGTTTCCCCTTAAGTATACAAATAAATATGATAACCAGTAGTTCTCTTTGTGCTGGCCAGGCACCAGGGAGCTCTGGCCAGGGTCCAGGGAGACCTGGTCAGGCTCCAGGGGGACCTAGTCAGGCTCCAGGGAGACCTAGTCAGGCTCCAGAGAGACCTGGTCAGGCTCCAGAGAGACCTGGTCAGGCTCCAGGGAGACCTGGTCAGGCTCCAGGGAGACCTGGGCAGGCTCCAGGGAGACCTGGTCAGGCTCCAGGGAGACCTGGTCAGGCTCCAGGGAGACCTGGTCAGGCTCCAGTGAAACCTGGTCAAGCTCCAAGGAAACCTGGTCAGGCTCCAGGGGGACCTGGTCAGGCTCCAGGGAGACCTGGTCAGGCTCCAGGGGGACCTGGTCAGATTCCAGGGAGGGGGACCTGGTCAGGCTCCAGGGAGACCTGGTCAGGCTCCAGGGGGACCTGGTCAGATTCCAGGGGGACCTGGTCAGACTCCAGGGGGATCTGGTCAGGCTCCAGGGAAACCTGGTCAGGCTACAGGGGACCTGGTCAGGCTCCAATAGGACCTGATCAGGTTCCAGGTAGACTACAGTGCTCCTCCTCTTTTTTTCTCCAACAAATCGGCCGTCTTCCACTGAGGAAGGGTGACCCAAAAAAGAAAGAAACACTTTCACCATCATTCAATACTTTCACCATCATTCACACATAATCACTGTCATGGCAGAGGCACTCAGATATGCTAGTTATCGTTAACCTGTTTCCCTGAATCCCTTCACAAAATATTACCCTGCTTACACTTCAACAGCTCGTTAGGTCCCCAAAACCATTCGTCTCCATTCACTCCTATCTAACATGCTCACACATGCCTGTTACATGTTTATCATATATTTGGGCTGAATGCTAATGTTTTTGTCTTTCCACATGCAGTATATAGGTTAACTTTTCTATAACACAGACATTACTATTTGTACTACACTTTATTCAACCTTACCTCAGTTGATATACACCAACATGTAATCATATATGACATAACATCAGCCAAAGAATTATTTTTCTTATATAAGATAATTATGGAAAATAAGTACCAGTTACAAAATTTTCAGTCTTTTTTTTTTTTTTTTAATTCAGAAAGAAAGGTAAAAGCTCTTTTGAGCAATTTCATTTTTCATGAATAAATGACACTAGATAGGAGCCAACTGGGTAATGCATGATACAGTGAAAGGGTTAAAATGACTTTTAGTAAACTATTTCTAAGCTATTAAGTGGCTTAAGAGTATAGCTTAATAATATACAGTGGACCTGTGGATTACGTACTGCTCCAAACTCGAACAATTATGTAAGTGTATTTTTGTAAGTGCTTTTGTAAGTGTATTTTGGGGGGTCTAAAAGGACTAATCTAATTTACATTATTCCTTATGAGAACAAATTCGTTCGGTAACGGCACTCATTTTCACTGTACTGTCATTGACTGGATTCAAGACTTCTACTCTTGAAACCCAGCCTGAGACTCTCCCTCTCTTTTGATAAAATATTATATAGTAGATGTCTTTAATATTGTGAGAGGGTTATAGAAAAAAATAGAGGTGAGGAGGAAGCAGTGGACTGTAGCCAGACATCATTCATACAGTACCTACAGTATATTGGATAGAGATCCCTCCCTCATCTCTCTTTTTTATGTACTATATGTTAAATCATTAGGCTAAACTTTATTTCCCCAAAAAATTATATTTGGAAAAAAATTTTGGTAAGTAGTGTTCTATACAGATGTTTGACCCTTTGGGGTTAAATGCATAATTTCAATTATTATTATTATTATTACATATTAGTATTACTATTATTATAATAAGAATAATACAGATGTTTGTATGCAGTAATTACATGCAAACCACATTCACAATATATTTATTTTGAATTTAGTAATGTAAGGTGTCTAGAGTAGTACTGTATCCATTATGTCTTTTTAAATTTAAACTCAGATATTTTTAACCAGTGACCCCTCAAAAAATTAGGGTCAACTTTTATTTTCAAAAAGTGCATAATTGTTTCAAAATTTCTTATTTCATACATTTTCAAAAGCCCCTGGTTATGCAAAGCATAATATAGGCCAGAATAAAGTAGAATTTTTAACTATTTTACTTGACAGTGTAAAATTAAAGTTAGATTATTTGAATGCTAAGTTTAATACAGTATATATGTATACAAAGTTTAATACAGTGGTACCTTGACTTACGAGTGCCCCAACTTACGAGTTTTCCAAGTTACGAGCTGTCGCTCGGTCGATTTTTTGCTTTGAGTTGCCAAAATCCGAGCTACGAGTGAGCTTCAGATACTCCGCCACTCGCAGGAGATACCGAGGAAATATAAAAAACCTCGATAATAACCAATGTGTAACATCCTTTCAATTTTGATACCACTGGTAGTGTCATTCTGCCAGAATGTTCTATAACATATGCCCTAAAGAGAAACAATTCTGGAACATGTGTAATACATGTTTGGCAGGCTGGCTGGTTGGGTGGCCAGCTGGCTGGCCGGCTGGCTGATTTGCTTTGGCTGTCTCTATCTCCTTCTGTCTGTATCTATATCTGTCTCTGTCTATCTGTCTCTGTCTATCTGTCTCTGTTTATCTCTGTCTCTATCTCACAGGTACACATAAATACAGTTATTCATAGTGTGAATTACCTAGGATAATCCAAAAAATCCAGACAAAGTGCTATACTATGCTTGTAGATATAAGTCATAATAAGCATGACTGGCAAGTAATACACATTTTCACTTGTTCAGGAATCAGACGTGACGACTGCATCGTGTGTAATACCTGTTGGTTCATGAACGGCTCTCTCTCTGAGACAGAGAGACAGGAAGACAGAAACACAGGCAGACAGAAAGACAGATAAGCAGAGACTGAGATAAACATAGAGATAGACAGACAGCTAGACAGAAACAAACAGATAGACAGACATGTTTATGTGTAACAGTGAAAAATAAAGCTAAGGCAGTGCACGATCATCAAATGTCACTCCACTGTTGCACTGTCGGCAGTGGAGTGACACTCATCTTACATTGCTAGGACCTGGTGAAAAAGGCAAAAATAATTTCTTATTTATAAATACATTTTTCTTATTAAAAAACCCATAACAAAAAAATTGGGGTGTTTTTTGGGGGCTGAAACCGATTAATGGCATTTCAATTAATTTCAGTGAGGAAAATTGATTTGATATACAGTGGACCCCCGGATTACGTCATTATTTCGTTCCAGAATGCTGTTCAAGTGCTGTTACCAAACGAATTTGTTCCCATAAGGAATAATGTAAATTAGATTAGTCCTTTTAGACCCCCAAAAATACACTTACAAAAGCACTTAAAAAAATACACTTACATAATTGTTCAAGTTTGGAGCATAACATAAACCGGGGTCCACTTTACAAGCAAATTTAGTTACGAGCTCAGTCACGGAACGAATTAAACTAGTAAGTCAAGGTACCACTGTATATGTATACTAAAAATAGACGAAGAATTGGGAATTTTTTTATCACAAAGTCAGGAGTTACTCTCTACACGAGACTGATCTGTGCTTGAATATATACGATAGTAAATGTGTATAATTTTGTAGATTGCTTGTTTAATCCTAGTAACATTTGCTGCCTTCAGTTAACATTTTAACCTGTACGTATAATTCTTTCTCCACATTACGGAAAAAAAATAGCAGTCACAGAATATAATTTTAGATAGTGGGAAAAATTTGTTACAATAGACTGGTTTTTGATTTTTCAGGAGGTACTTCCTTCAACATCAAATGTGATTTGAGTTCACAAAGGACAACTCTTCCAATTGTAGCACCTTGTTTAAAAGGTGTGGTGGTGCTGTGCTGTATACTTTTTATGAAATAGTTCAGTGGTGCAGTTTATATTGTACATTCACAGCTGTTATCATGGTACTAGGGATCATATTTGAAGTTCTAAAGCATTGGAATATACAGAATATGAATTAAACATACTGAATGTACTGCTATGTATGATGATCTATGTAACTGTATTTGTGTATACCTGAATAAACTTACTTACGTACTTACTTACTTAACACTAAAACAAGGAGTTTGAATTCACCTTATATTTTATGAAAGTTAAGCTCTAGATTATAAATGGATGGATACCTGGAGCACATTTTGATTTCATTAGATGATTTTATCATTTCTTGTGTAGCATATACATTTCTAACTTGGCCATACATCCTAAAGTAGGCCCTTTAATTACCATTGTTAGGCAATGCTATTAGTGCTTGGAGGAGAGTTTACGTATTGCACCATTCTCAGTACAGTAGGAGTGCCATAGAGTAGTATTTTGATATGAGTTATGATAATGTATTTGATAGGAGATTTTTAAATGCTCAGAGATGTACTTGCTGTTCCAGCTGGTTGTATTCAGTACACTTTTTTTTTTATTTTTTACCTCAAGGGCTGTCTCCCGTTGTCCTGCCAGAAGTGTTCTGATATCACAATTCAGATTACCCTCTGACTTCAACAACCCCATCCCTCCTTCAGAGTGCAGGCGCTGCCCTTCCCATTTCCATTACATGAGTCCAGCTAATTGGTTTCTCTGAATCCCTTTAAGGAAATTACCTTGCTCATGCTCAACAGCATATCCATTAAAAACCATTTGCTTTCATTCATCCTTTTCTAACACACACACACATGCACATGCACACACACACAGTGACAGGATGCACATGCACACACACACAGTGACAGGATGCACATGCACACATACACAGTGACAGGATGCACATGCACACACACACAGTGACAGGATGCACATGCACACACACACAGTGACAGGATGCACATGCACACACACACAGTGACAGGATGCACATGCACACACACACACAGTGACAGGATGTTCCAGAGAGGGAACACAGAAATAAGGGGGCACAATTGGAAGCTGAAAACTCATCTGAGTAAAAGGGATGTTAGAAAGCATTTCTTCAGCCATAGAGTAGTCAGGAAGTGGAACAGTCTAGCAAATGATGTAGTGGAGTCAGGAACCATACATAGCTTTAAGACGAGGTATGATAAAGCTCATGGAGCAGGGAGAGAAGAGACCCAGTAGCGGATGGTGAAGAGGCGGGGGCCAGGAGCTGAGTCTCGACCCCTGCAACCACAATTAGGTGAGTACACACACATAGTATCCTGCTGGATGCTCAAGCCTCTAAAACTCAAAGCTTCATTTACCTTCTCCCTACAACTGTTCCTGGGACAACCCCTACCTCTCCTTCCTTCCACCTCTCTACATGCCCAAACCACTTCAGCAACTCCCTTGGTGACCCTGCATCACCTCTTTAATTTTTTATATTCCAAATTCTCTGCATGATATTCAGACCACATCTTCTTTCAACAAACCGGCTGTATTCCACTGAGGCAGGGTGGCCCAAAAGGAAAAAGCAAAGTTTCTCCTTTTAAATTTAGTAATATGTACAGGAGAATGGGTTACTAGCCTCTTACGACACGCATGGATTCAGACCACATATTGCTCTCAAATATGATATCGCTGCCTCTAGCCACCTCCTTTCTGTGGTGTTCACAACCTCTGCCTCGTACCAATATAGAAGTGTTGGCACTGCTGTACTCTGGTACATTCCTTTATTATTATTATTATTCCAAAGATAGACTTTTTTCTACAGATGTCTCAACACACTACACACCTTTTTACCCCCTCATCTTTTCTATGGTTCACTTCATCATTCATAAACCCATGTGCTGACATGTCCATCCCAATTATCTAAATACATCAACTTCCTCCATACTCCCTCCATCCAATCTGATATTTAGTGAATCATTGCCTAGACTTTTTGTTACTCTCACCACCTTGCTCTTTTCTGTGTCCACTTTTAATTTCCTTCTTCACATTCTCCCAAATTTGTCCACCAACCTTTGCAACTTTTCTTTAGAATCCCTTAAAAGAACTATGTCATCAGCAAACAACAATTGTGGTAACTCCCACTCTGTATCAGACCCAACATCTTTCAATCCTACAAATCTTCCTAACACTCTAGCATCTGCTTCATTTACAGTCCCATCTGCAAATATATTAAACAACTATGGTGACATCATGCATAACTGTCAAATACAATGGACCCTCGGTTTTCGTTCACCTCCAAACTCGAACAATTATGTAAGTGTATTTTCGTAAGTGCTTTTGTAAGTGTATTTTTGGGGGTCTGAAATGACTAATCTAATTTACATTTGTCCTTATGGGAACAAATTCTTTTGGTAATGGCACTCAAACAGCATTCTGGAAAGAATTTTCAACGAAAACCGAGGGTCCACTGTACCTACTTTCACTGGAAAATAGTCCCCCCCATCCCCTTACATATCCTATCCTGAGCCTCATTCTCTTCAACCATAATTTTTAAAGGAGTGGACCAGTAAGCCAGCAGAAGGCCTCAGTCATATGACCAAAAGCTCAAGCTGTGGGTCATCATATGATTAAGATCCGCATCAGGAAACACTTGTCCTGTTTTCTGACAAACATTATACACAAATAACCCGCATATAGAAGAGAGGAGCTTACAATGACGTTTCGGTCCGACTTGGACCATTTACAAAGTCACACTTTCTCTTGTTCCCGCCCCTGTCGGCTGGCCTCTATATAAACTCCCTCCCTCTCTTCTCTTTGTTAGTGTGACTTTGTAAATGGTCCAAGTCGGACCGAAACGTCGTCGTAAGCTACTCTCTTCTATATGCGGGTTATTTGTGTACAGTGGACCCTCAGTTAACGAAAGGTTCCGTTAACGTAAGCTTCGGAAAACGTAATCTTTTTTCGTAATCGGTTAGCGAAAAATTCCTCAGTTACCGAAAGGTATTAGACGTGTCCGCCTGCTCCGCGCAAGCACAGGATGCCAGTGAAGCGTTGTTTACCATTGAGAGAACATTACCTAGCGCGCTCTTTCAAAGATTCACAATATATTTGGTGTCTTTTTTGGTGGTTTAGTGATTGTCACTGTGAAATAA
Source organism: Cherax destructor (assembly GCA_009830355.1). NCBI lineage: Eukaryota > Metazoa > Arthropoda > Malacostraca > Decapoda > Parastacidae > Cherax > Cherax destructor. The sequence goes on from WNWK01000804.1 coordinate 360,243, forward strand.
GTCACCATGGGTCCAAAGAAGCTTCCTAGTGGCACCCCAGTGGTAGCAGGCATGCAGGGAGTGTAGCATTCATGCAGAGAGTGTAGCATTCATGCAGGGAGTGTAGCATTTATGCAGGGAGTGTAGCATTCATGCAGGGAGTGTAGCATTCATGCAGGGAGTGTAGCATTCATGCAGGAGTGTAGCATTCATGCAGGGAGTGTAGCATTCATGCAGGGAGTGTAGCATTCATGCAGGGAGTGTAGCATTCATGCAGGGAGTGTAGCATTCATGCAGGAGTGTAGCATTCATGCAGGGAGTGTAGCATTCATGCAGGAGTGTAGCATTCATGCAGGGAGTGTAGCATTCATGCAGGGAGTGTAGCATTCATGCAGGGGGTGTAGCATTCATGCAGGGAGTGTAGCATTCATGCAGGGAGTGTAGCATTCATGCAGGGAGTGTAGCATTCATGCAGGGAGTGTAGCATTCATGCAGGGAGTGTAGCATTCATGCAGGGAGTGTAGCATTCATGCAGGGAGTGTAGCATTCATGCAGGAGTGTAGCATTCATGCAGGGAGTGTAGCATTCATGCAGGAGTGTAGCATTCATGCAGGGAGTGTAGCATTCATGCAGGGAGTGTAGCATTCATGCAGGGAGTGTAGCATTCATGCGGGGAGTGTAGCATTCATGCAGGGAGTGTAGCATTCATGCAGGGAGTGTAGCATTCATGCAGGAGTGTAGCATTCATGCAGGGAGTGTAGCATTCATGCAGGGAGTGTAGCATTCATGCAGGGAGTGTAGCATTCATGCAGGGAGTGTAGCATTCATGCAGGGAGTGTAGCATTCATGCAAGGAGTGTAGCATTCATGCAGGAGTGTAGCATTCATGCAGGGAGTGTAGCATTCATGCAGGGAGTGTAGCATTCATGCAGGGAGTGTAGCATTCATGCAGGGAGTGTAGCATTCATGCAGGGAGTGCAGCAGGCATGCAGGGAGTGCAGCAGGCATGCAGGGAGTGCAGCAGGCATGCAGGGAGTGTAGCAGGCATGCAGGGAGTGTAGCATTCATGCATTAAAAGAAAAAGAAGGGAAGTAACCCCAGAGAGGGACTTGTTACCTGAAGTCCTTTTGGAGGGGGATTCCCCTTCCAACCATTAACACCTTGCCCCTGTCAGCAACTCTACATTCCAGATGCCTGCAACTCTTCAATAAAGGTAAGTAAATGTTATTTTTTTTTTTTTTTTTGTGATTATTTTTTTGTGGAACGAATTAATTGTATTTACATTATTTCTTATGGGAAATAAGGTTTCAGATAACGAAAGATTCAGATTAAGTAATAGCTCCTGGACTGGATTAATTTCGTTAACCGAGGGTCCACTGTATTTGTGTATTGTTCCAGTCACAGTATTGTGCCTTTTTTTGTTATAAACATTATACAGTACCTACCTATCATTCTCTTCATAAAAACTTTTAACTGCTTTTAGTAATGTATGTATCTCGTCTGACACTTGGCTTCCCTTTTCCACCGTATTATATGCCTTTTCTAAGTCCATAAATGCAGCAAACCACTCTTTACCTGTTTTGCACTCCTACTTTCATTGTACTAACTGCCTCACACAATTTCCCTAAATCCACCTCAGGCTCCTCCTCACTCCTACACATTATTCCTCCCTGCCCCATGCACGAAATTACTGCCTCCCCTTCATCACGAACATGTATCAAGACAACTCTTTAAAATATCTTGTCCATCTTTCCAGTCTCTCAACCTCCCCATCTAACATCTCCCCTCAGATTTTTAACTGTTAAATCCATTTGCTCTCCAGGCTTCCTCACCTTAGTAATCTCTCCTAAACAACTTATTCTCAGCAAAATATACTGATATAGACTCATCCATTCTCTTTGGCTCTTGCACTCCCTCACCATTGTTTTAACCTCTCTCTTCGTTTTCCTGTAATCTCCTGTAATCATTTTTACATTATAAAAACCTTTCATAAGCCAATATTTTTCTCCTTTACCACCCTCTTTATCTTTTCATTTCACCAGTCATTACTCTTCCTCTCACACCTCCTCTCACACCCACCCTGAAGGAAAATGTAGAATATAACTGGTGTGTGTCTGGCAATAGGAATAATTTTAGGAGAGAAGTAAATAATGAAACTGAATGTTAAATGTTATAGGAATGCAGTTAGAAGCCTAAGTAGATCTATAACCCACTATAACTAAATAACATGAACATAGATAAGCATGTTTATAAAGCAACTTGTAATGTGATCAGACTGACTGATGGTGTAGCAGCCAGACTTAGGCTTAGTTACAAGTACAGTGGACCCCCGAGTATCGTAAGGCTCATATATCGTAAAACTCTTGTTACGTAAGCTTTTTTCGATTTCGTGTATCGTAAATGGACTCATGTATCGTAACGTATTAGACCTGTACGCCTGCTCCGCGCCTGCCCTGCGCAGGATGCCAGTGAAGCGTTGTTTACCATTGAGAGAACATTACCCAGCGCGCTCTTTCAAACATTCACAATACTTTTGTTGTGTTTATTGCTGGTTCAGTGATTGTCACTGTGAAATAAGTCACCATGGGTCCAAAGAAGCTTCCTAGTGGCACCCCTGTGGTAAAGAGACTGAGGAACACCATCAAACTGAAGAAAGAGATTGTTGAAAAATATGAGAGTGGCGTATGTGTGAGTGAGCTTGCCAGGATGTACAACGACCCTGTGCCTGTTGTGGAAGATATTGTGGATTTGGAGTAGGAGGATGGACAGAGTGAGGTAGTAACTTCTTCAGAGATTAAGGAAATGTGTTCTATGTGGACTAAAGTGCAGACATTTGTTGAAAAACACCACCCTGAGCAAAGTGAAATAAGCCATCTCTGCAACCAGTTCAGTGACAGAGCCATGTTGCACTTCAAGAAAATGTTAAACAGGCGCCAGAAACAGAGGACTGTGGACAGTTATTTTGTGCGACAGGGTTCTAGTGACTCTCAAGTTGGTCCTAGTGGCATTAAAAGACAAAGAAGGGAAGTAACCCCAGAGAGGGACTTGTTACCTGAAGTCCTTTTGGAGGGGGATTTCCCTTCCAACCACTAACTCCCTTCCCCTGTCATCCTCCCTATCTTCCAGATGCCTGCAACTCTTCAATAAAGGTAAGTAAATGTATATACGTATATATATATATATATATATAGTATTGTTTTTTATTATTTAGTACATGTATGTGAATATTTTTGGGTGGAACGGATTAATTGTATTTACATTATTTCTTATGGGAAATAAGGTTTCGAATTACGTATTTTTTTGTGTTAAGTAATAGCTCCTGGAACGGATTAATTACGATAGTCAAGGGACCACTGTACTTTTGGCAGTTTGACAGACACATGATGATCAACCAGATGCAAAGTATGTGACCAGCCCTATTGTCACTATCTTGAACACTGTGTGCTAATTTTCCACTTATTGAAGAATATAGAGGTAGTATAATAGCCTACGTGATATGTTAAGGTATCTTATTAATGAAAATAAGATACCAGACATATTAAACAAATTTCCAAGATTTGCTTGCAGCAGATGAGTTAACTGTAGATATAAATCAGATGTACTCCTGTTAACCCTTTTGGGGTCTAGTTCATAGGCATTTAGTTTTCCATATGCTCTTGTGCTACTGTCCACAGGATAGATATGGGATGAACAGTAAATTAGACACTTCGGCAGCAAAATCTAAATTTGCACCCACAAACCTCTGCTGTGCACTCCAGCAGGGCACAGCAAAATGTTGCCAGAATAAAATGTCATATTAGTTGCACATGTGTTCTTTTACCTAACATACTACTACATAGTCTTAATAAACTGATATCATTGTGCCCTATATCATATCTCATACATTTAGCTATGCAAATATTCATACACATACTGTATAATACTTATTGGCATGTATTTCTTTAATAATCTTGTATGATCACTGCATATACATATGTATCTTCCATTGTTAGCTCAGCTAATCTGAAAATGTCTGCACTGTCATAATTAATGTCTTTGTTGTTGCTTTATCACTTATTTATTAAAATTTGGGTGCTGATTCTAATGTTTTTGCCTTCCTAACTTTGATTGTGGTCAAAATAAAGGCAAAATTATGTTAGCCATGCTCTAATATTTGGGATAATTTTACTAAACATTTGAATTTTATATTTAAATACTTAGTAGCCTTAATAATCATACAAATAAATTGATAGGGCACAAGGCATGATGAGCACATTCATTTTGTCAATCTGTTCTGCTCCAGCCTTTATGCATGGCTAAACTATCTAAATCAATTACAGTGGTCCCTCGGTTTTCGTGCATCTCCAAACTCGAACATTTATGTAAGTGTATTTTCGTAAGTGCTGTTGCAAGTGTATTTTTGGGGGTCTGAAATAGACTAACCTACGTGACATTATTTCTTAAGGAAGTAAATTTGTTCGGTAATGGCACTTGAGCAGCATTCTGGAACGAATTTTTGATGAAAACCGAGGGACCACTGTAGATATATAATGGTCATACACTATTTATATACAACATATCGTACTGCTATAAATATATGCTTGTGTATATTCAGAAATTTTTTGAGTCAGAGATCCCAAAGATGCCCCCTAACTATTTTTTTTTGTTTTTTTTTAAGAAATATTGTTTATAAATCTCAAAAGTGTTTGTGTGAGACAAACTAGTATATTGTGCTTTGTTTTTAAGGTTTTGTGAACATTTTGCTTCATGTATTTATTTTATTTTTCAGGTAGATATTCGACCATTATTATCATCATCATCCAGCATCATAGAGAATGAATTAGAGCGACTTGTCGCTCGCAAGTTGGCTTGCATCTTTCCTCAAGGAAGCATTACTGATGCAAATGCAGTACAATTTGATGGAAATCACAGAACAACCCAGCATGAATCAGACATTCTTATGGTGACATCAACTCCTGCAAGGAAAGAGACTTCATATGAGGATAATAGGGAAGAAGAGATAAGTTTTGATGAAAGAGAAAAAAAGATAAAGCTAGAATTGAAGGGCTTAGGAGTCGTAACTGATGCTGTTCACTACCGACTAACAAACTCTGCTAGAGAGAAAGTTTTACCTTCAAAGAATGGAAGATCTGGTAGCAATAGTGGCAGCAGAGTTTCTAATGAAAACAGGACTGTCAGTGTTCTCAAGGCAAGTGGGAGGCAGCTAGAACAGTCTCCCAGTAGTAGTCGTACACAGAGTAAAATCAACACCTCTTCCAGCTCACTACAAGGTCTTAATAATACCCCATCTTCAAATCAGGGAAAGCTTATGGATAATGTTATAGAGAAAAACCTGTCAGTGGAATTTGATGAACCAGATAATGATGATAATACTGACACGAGTACCTCTGACGATTTTGTCTTTCAGATAAGAAGCTTCTTGGAAAACTCAGCAAATTCAAGTTTAAATGACAGTAATGCACTTCTTGACAATAGTAATTCTGTGAGTGTTAGACAACGACATAATCAAAACCAGAATATTAGCCTACAAAACAGTCAGGAAAAATGTAATGAAGTAGAGCTCAGTGAACCTAGTGTTCAATTTCTTAAAACTATAGAAAGTGTTCTGACTCCTGAAACATAACGTGTGAAGTCTTTTTTTCCCATTTCACTTCAAGAAAGAGTTTAATTATATAATGTTTGTTTTCCAATGATTCACAAAATACTTGAAGTGGATGGACTGTTGTATTCCCTTTTATTGTGTTCATATTTTGTTAACAGCTTTGAGAAATTTAAATAAATTTCCATTTTTGGTGCATATAACCCTGCAGTATGTATTTTCATTGTATAGTTATTTTTTTTGGGTCACCCTGCCTCAGTGGGAAATGACCAATGTGTTAAAAAGTTATGTTGCAATGACGTCAAATTGTATACCTTATTAAGACTACTCATTATTTGTAATCCTCATCTCTTTGCATACTGCCAAACACTTCTCCATCTTTTCAGTAGTACAATTAGCATAAAAGTACAGTGGACCCTCGGTTTTCGTTCAAAATTCTTTTCAGAATGCTGTTCAATTGCCGTTACCGAACGAATTTGTTCCCATAAGGACAAATGTAAATTAGATTAATCGTTTCAGACCCCCAAAAATACACTTACAAAAGCTCTTACAAAAATACACTTACATAATTGTTCAAGTTTGGAGGTGAACGAAAACCGAGGGTCCACTGTATATTCATTTATCTCATTTTCTTTTTGACACTTATTGCAAATAATTCCAAAGATCATTTTCCAGGGCTTAAACTCGGACCAGGCCTCCTAATTTGGAGAGCAAATATTCCAGGAATAAGAACTCTTTTAGAAATGTACATGAATGATATTGTATATTGACAAGAGGAAGAATTAGACTCGTGAAACATCAGGGTATCTTTATTTGTAGACTTTTGCCATCTAGTGGCTTTATCGATACAATACAAGGACATAATATGAAGACTGTAGCACTATATACAAAAGATGAGGTAATCAGTCCTTCAGCCTCAAAGTTGGTGAAGAGCACCGTGGTCTTGAAGACCTTGGTGCTCTCTGTGTACGTTAAGACAAGGTTGGGTTTGGTAATATTGTGTCAGTAAAATTAACTAATTATAACATACCACAACACCAATAAGGGCAATGTAAAATGAAACATGAAAAAAAGTTTTGGAACATGAACAGCATAGGGTTCATTAGTTTGTAACATTTTGAATATTTGTCAGAGTAGGACTTAGATTACCACTGCTGTTGAATTACATTAGTTTTGTATTTCTGTTTTGGTGGGAAACAAGCAAAATAGGAAAAAAAATTAAGTGTTATAACAGCAGCATTAGTAGCCAAAATAATTTGGTTCTGATAATTAAATTTGTATGCAGCTACAATGTGTAATTTAAGTATGTATACGGTGGTACCTCGGGTTACGAGCTTAATTCGTTCCAGAATGCTGTTCGAGTGCAAATACAGAACGAATTTGTTCCCATAAGGAATAATGTAAATTAGATTAATCCATTTCAGACCCCCCCAAAAATACACTTACAAAAGCACTTACAGAAATACACTTACATAACTGTCCGAGTTGGGAGCTGCTCGTATGTCGAGGTACCACTGTATTTGCATAGCTGTTCTGTAATTGTTTATTTCCTTATAATTGTACCTTTTCACTACTAAGTTTTCCTAGTGTTAAATGTGTTTATAAATAAAAAAAATTTAGTACCCCTATTTTGGTATAAACCTTGGTATTAGATACCGACAAACTGGTTGAGAAAGACACATGAGCAAACACTAGGACATATTTATTAGAAAACATTTCAGTCCTGGGACACTAATCACTTCTAACATACAGAAGTTAAAAAGATGGCATATATAGATGGAGAATGGGGTGTGAATAACATATGATGACCTGAAGAATGCCATATTAGGATGAAGACAGGGAGACAATGGGATCATACTACTCCTGTGCTGTTAGGTAGGTGGTGCTTTGCTTGGTTGAGCATCATGTATGCTAATGCCCCAATTCATCAAATGTCCTGTGGAGTCCCTGTGGAGGACAAAGGCATACCTTAGGTCATCTCTGTTGCTGGCGTTTCAATGTCTGTTCAGGCGGACTGAAAGATTTCTGCCTGTTACCCCTACATATTTCTTGGCACAGTAGCCACAGGGGATTGTTTAGATACCCGCTGTGGAAATTAGAGGTGTGGGGCTACGTTTCATAGCAAGGTCTTTGATAGATGATGTGTTTGTGGTGGAAATATGTGTGTTGCTCTTAAGTACCTGGCGAGTATTCTTTGCACCATCACCACATGGGAGCACTATGAATTTTAAATATAAATGGTGAATAAAAGCTAAAATTAATAGTTGCTCAATACAGAGCATGGTATAACACCAGAGGCACTGTTACTTTAATATAACAAGCTACTCTGTACTCCAGAGTCTGTATACAATTCACACTCCTCAAAGGAGGTTTCAGTGCCATATGACCTTTCTGGGTTTAACTTAGTTATGATTATAATAATAAAGGGAAGTTCATTGATGCTCAGGAAGGAGACCTGAGCTCCCCTTCCTTGGACTGAACCTGAATGCCTTCCATTTTCCCAGGCATTGTATGACCCCTATGAGTTTAGTGCTTCCCTCATGAATGTAATAATAATAATGTACATACAGTGGACCCTCGCTATTCGAACACTCCAAACTCGTCCTTTTATGTAAGTTTATTATTGTAAGTGCTTTTATGAGTGTATTTTTGGGGGTCTGAAATGGACTAATCTAATTTACATCATTCCTTATGGGAATAAATTCATTTGGTAACAGCATCGATCGACATATATTTATTTTCTTTCTCTTTTATCATGATTTTCTAGAAATGAGCTCATTTAGTTATTTAATTCCTTTGTATCATGATATATGATATAGTAAATTAGATTGTTCCATCATGCTAAGATCTATGTGAAGTATGTATAAGATTCAACTGTTGTGTACTTTAATATTGTATAGAATCAGCTCAGAGTCGTACGCCTGTTGTCTTTAGTTTGTATAAGGGTATGTCGAGACGACATACGTACCGTAGCCGAGCTGTCACTGTAAGCTCAGTGAGAGTTCATAGGGTATAACCGTTTCTGCTCACGTGACCATCCGATGCAACCGTTAGCCAATGTCAAAGGTCACCCATGTCAAAGGTCAATACTTTGAACGCTTGAGCCCTGCTCAGGGCAGTGCCTTAGTTACCATCGAGACACCGTGTAGGGATAGACCAGGCTTACGGCTCTGAGAACTCCACCCTGTCTAATATACCAAGTTACCATCCCAAACTCGTCTGTTCATTACCCAATCTACGAAAGAACCTCCACGCAACACTTGGATAATTTTGTATTGTAAACCAAAAGTTCGGAGGCTGTCATAATGAGCTGTGGCACAGGATTGTTTTATAAAGATAACCCTTATTGTAATTTGCTAGGAGTGGGTTCCAGCTCCTAGGCTTGCCAATTAATGTTACTATATCATTTCCTACAATATTGGACATGCAGAATGCCAGAACCAGTAATATTCTCTTTATGGTGTTCACAGGAAATTGTAAGTAGGCTCATAATCAGAAATATCCTTGGAATGATTCTACCTTATCATGCAGCCATGTAGTAAAAAAGTCATATACGTACCAATAATTAAATATTTTAAAGAAAAAATCATGCTTTTCTTCCTGAAAGATTTGGATTGTTATTGGGCTGAGTAGGGGCCAGTTTTAATCAAATATGTGGATGGCATTATTGTATATTGTATTTTGAAATATTAGGGGGATTGGATGACCTCTTTCAAGGTGCACATTGACTGAAACAGTTATAGTTGAAGTGTTTACAGTTACATGTTGGTGTCTTACTGAGGTAGGATTGGAAGCAGTTGTGTGTAACAGCATTATTGTGTGTGTCCAGCATTACTGCATCATTTAAGTTTTTTTTTTTTTTCAATGAAACGGCCATATCCCACCAAGGCAGGGTGACCTAAAAAGAAAAACGAAAGTTTTTCTATTTAAATTTAGTAATTTATACAGAAGGGGTTACTTTAAGCTTTTATATAGATATATATATATAGATATATAGATATATTGCGTGTCGTAAGAGGCGAATAAAATGCCGGGGGCAAGGGGCTAGTAACCCCTTCTCCTGTATATATTACTAAATGTAAAAGGAGAAACTTTCGTTTTTCCTTTTTGGCCACCCTGCCTCGGTGGGAAACGGCCGATGTGTTGAAAGAAAGAAAGATATAGATATATATATATAGATATATAATATATATAGATATATAGATATACGTATAGATATATAGATATATATACGTATAGATATATAGATATATATATATATATATATACAGGGGTACCCCGACTTACGATGGTCCCCAAACACACCCTTTTATGTAAGTTTATTTTTTTAAATGCTTTTGTAAGTGTAATTTTGGGGGTCTAAACAGACTAGTCTATTTTACATTATTTCTTAAGGAGATAAATTCGTTTGGTAATGGCACTTGAACAGCATTCTGGAATGAAAAAATATCGTAAGTCGGGGTACCACTGTATATATATATATATATATATATATATATATATATATATATATATATAGATATATAGATAGTAGTAGGTTGGTAGACAGCAACCACCCAGGGAGGTACTACCATCCTGCAAGGTGACTGTGAAACAGAAACCTGAAACTGTTTTACATGATGGTAGGATTGCTGGTGTCTTTTTTCTGTCTCATAAACATGCAAGACTTCAGGTACGTCTTGCTACTTCTACTTACACTTAGGTCACGCTACACAAACATGTACACGTTTATGTATACACACTCATCTGAGTTTTCTTTGATTTTATCTTAATAGTTCTTGTTCTTATTGCTTTTCCTTTCATATCCATGGGGAAGTGGAATAAGAATCTTTCCTCCGTAAGCCATGCGTGTTGTAAAAGTCAACTAAAATGCCTTGAACAATGGGCTAGTAACCCTTTTCCTGTATAGCTTACTAAAAAGAAAAAGAAGAAAACCGAGAAAGTGGGATGTTTGAATGTGCGTGGATGTTGTGCGAATGATAAGAAAGAGATGATTGTAGATGTTATGAATGAAAAGAAGCTGGATGTCCTGGCTTTAAGTGAGACAAAGCTAAAGGGGGTAGGAGAGTTTCAGTGGGGAGAAATAAATGGGATTAGGTCAGGGGTATCAAATAGAGTTAGAGCTAAAGAAGGAGTGGCAATAATGTTAAATAATCAGTTATGGCAGGTAAAGAAGGAATATAAATGTATAAATTCAAGGATTATGTGGAGTAAAATAAAGGTTGGATGTGAAAAGTGGGTTATAGTAAGTGTTTATGCACCTGGAGAAGAGAGAAGTGTAGAGGAGAGAGAGATTTTGGGAAATGTTGAGTGAGTGTGTGGGGAGTTTTGAACCAAGTGAGAGAGTAATTGTGGTTGGGGATCTTAATGCTAAAATGGGTAAAAATGTTGTGGAGGGAGTAGTAGGTAAATTTGGGGTGCCAGGGGTAAATGTAAATGGGGAACTATTAATTGAGCTATGTGTAGAAAGAGGTTTGGTAATAAGTAATACATATTTTATGAAAAAGAGGATAAATAAATATACAAGGTATGATATAGCACGTAAGAAAAGTAGTTTGTTGGATTATGTATTGGTGGATAAAGGTTGATGGGTAGGCTTCAGGATGTACTCTGGTGGTCTGGTGCCTAAAGCTCTCGCTTCACACAGCGAGGGCCTGGGTTCGATTCCCAGCCAGGGCAGAAACATTGGGCTTGTTTCTTTACACCTGTTGTCAATGTTCCCCATCAGTAAAATGGGTACCTGGGTGTTAGTCGACTGGTGTGAGTCGCATCCTAGGACACTGACCTAATCTGCCCGAAATGCTCAGCATAACAAGGGACTTTCTATATAGTAGTATGTCACTGATGTCAGCTATGGTCTGTATACCATGTACATGTACTTGTAGTAAATAAAGATATTATTATTATTATAGAGGGGCAACGGATATATCAGATCATTATTTGGTTGTAGCTACAGTTAGAGTAAAAGGTAGATGGGACACAAAGAAAATGGCAACAGCAAGTAAGAGAGAGGTAAAAGTGTATAAACTAAGGGAGGAGGAAGTTAGGGTGAGATATAAGCAACTATTGGCAGGAAGGTGGGCTAGTGCAAGTATGAGTAGTGGGGGGTTGAAGGGAGTTGGGATAGTTTTAAAAATGCAGTATTAGAATGTGGGGCAGAAGTTTGTGGCTATAGGAGGGTGGGTACAGGAGGAAAGAGGCGTGAGTGGTGGAATGAAGAAGTAAAGGGTGTGATAAAAGAGAAAAAGGTAGCTTATGAGAGGTTTTTGCAAAACAGAAGTGTTAATAGAAGAGCAGAGTATATGGAGAGTAAAAGAAAGGTGAAGAGAGTGGTGAGAGTGTGCAAAAGAAGAGCGGATGAAAGAATGGGAGACTCTCTGTCAAGAAATTTTGCTGAAAACAAGAAAAATTTTTGGAGTGAGATAAACAAGGTAAGAAAGCCTAGGGAACGAATGGATTTGTCAGTTAAAAACAGAGTAGGGGAGTTAGTAGATGGGGAGCTGGAGGTATTGGGTAGATGGCGGGAATATTTTGAGGAACTTTTAAATGTCGATGAAAAAAGGGAGGCGGTAATTTCATGTACTGGCCAGGGAGGTACAACATCGTTTAGGAGTGAAGAAGAGCAGGATGTGAGTGTGGGGGAGGTGAGTGAGTCATTACGTAGAATGAAAGGGGGTAAAG
>WNWK01000804.1:377500-380771 GCA_009830355.1 Cherax destructor
GTGTCCCTGACATGTTGGTGCATCAGGTTTTCCAGTACCACGTCCATCATCTTGGCTCTCCAAGTTTCTGGACCCCCACGTGGTTCATGGTTCTCCCAGTCGATCTCCCTGTGGTTGAAATCCCCCATGACCAGTAGCTTCGCCTGCTCATGTGTGCTTTTCTTGCCACCTCCGCCAGGGTGTCCACCATCGCTCTGTTGTTCTCATCGTATTCTTCTCCTGGCCTCCTGCAGTTCTGTGGTGGGTTATACATCACTGCAATGACTATCTTATGCTCCCCAGACTGGATGGTACCTACTATGAAGTCCCGTTCTCTACCCACCTCCACTCCTACCATTTCCTCGAATCTCCAACAGTGCCTTACAAGCAGTGCGACCCCTCCTCCCTCCCCTGCTCCTCCTATCTTTCCTCAGGATCTGATATCCCTGTGGGAAGATTGCATCTGTTACTGTCTCATTTAGTTTAGTTTCTGTGACTGCTATGATGTCTGGGGATGCCTCATCTATTCTTTCATTCCACTCTTCATACTTATTCGTAATTCCATCCGCGTTTGTGTACCAAACCTTCAACCTTGTTTCCAATACTGTGGCCCTGGGGAGATCTTGGTGGGTTGGGGGTGTGGGCAGGGTGCCCGCAGGGGGTTGCAGCATGGGTGGGGGTGATTGTATGGTTGGGGTATGGGCAGGTGGGGTGGAGTTTGAGGTGGGGGTGGGGGGTAACTGTAACTGTGTGTGTACTCACCTAATTGTACTCACCTAATTGTGGTTGCAGGGGTCGAGACTCAGCTCCTGGCCCCGCCTCTTCGCTGTCCGCTACTGGGTCTCTGCTCTCCCTGCTCCATGAGCTTTATCATACCTCGTCTTAAAACTATGTATGGTTCCTGCCTCCACTATATCTTTCTCTAGACTATTCCACTTCCTGACTACTCTGTGGCTGAAGAAATGCTTCCTAACATCCCTTTGACTCATCTGAGTCTTCAGCTTCCAGTTGTGTCCCCTTGTTTCTGTGTTCCCTCTCTGGAACATCCTGTCCCTGTCTACCTTGTCGATTCCCCGCAGTATTTTGTATGTCGTTATCATGTCTCCTCTGACCCTTCTTTCCTCCAGTGTTGTTAGTCCTATTTCCCTCAACCTTTCTTCATAGGACAGACCCCTGAGTTGTGGAACTAGCCTTGTCGCAAACCTTTGCACTTTCTCTAGTTTCTTTACGTGCTTGACCAGATGTGGGTTCCAGACTGGTGCTGCATATTCTAGTATGGGCCTGACGTACACGGTGTACAGTGTCTTGAACGATTCCTTGTTTAGGTAACGGAATGCTAATCTTAGGTTTGCCAGTCGCCCATATGCTGCCGCAGTTATCTGGTTGATGTGTGCCTCCGGAGACGTACTTGGCGTTATACTCACCCCAAGATCTTTCTCCTTTGCCGAGGTTTGTAGCCCTTGTCCACCTAGCCTGTACTCTGTCAGCGGTCTTCTTTGTCCTTCTCCGATCTTCATGACTTTGCATTTGGTGGGATTGAATTCAGAAGCCAGTTGCTAGACCAGATGTCAAGCTTGTCCAGGTCTGTTTGAAGTCCTGCTTGGTCCTCTTCCGATGTGATTCTCCTCATTAATTTCACATCATCTGCGAACAGAGACACTTCTGAGTCTATCCCATCCGTCATGTCGTTTACATATACCAAGAATAACACTGGTCCTAGGACTGACCCCTGCGGTACGCCGCTCGTCACAGGCGCCCACTGTGATACCTCATCACGCACCATGACCCGTTGCTGCCTCCCTGTGAGGTATTCCCTGATCCATTCCAGTGCCCTTCCTGTTATACATGCTTGTTCTTCCAACTTTTTACTAATCTCATGTGAGGAACTGTGTCGAAGGCCTTCCTGCAGTCCAGGAAAATGCAATCAACCCACCTTCTCTCTCTTGCCTTACCTCTGTTACTTTATCATAGAACTCTAGGAGATTTGTTACACAGGATTTGCCTTCCGAATCCGTGCTGTCTGGTGTTTATTATCCTGTTCAGCTCGAGGTGCTCCACCATTCTTTTCCTGATGATTTTCTCCAGGACTTTGCACACTATACATGTAAGTGACACCGGTCTATAGTTTAGTGCCTTTTTTCTATCTCCTTTTTAAAGATGGGGACTACATTGGCCTTCTTCCATACCTCAGGTATCTGCCATTTTCAAGGGATGTGTTGAATATTATGTGTGTGTGTGTGTGTGTGTGTGTGTGTGTGTTGTGTGTGTGTGTGTGTGTGTGTGTGTGTGTGTGTGTGTGTGTGTGTGTGTGAGGTGGATCCAACATTTTTAAACTTTGCACCAATAACTCATTACAGTTGTGACCGGGGGTGGTCTAGGAATTGCTCATTACGTTATAATTTGTTCATGATTTAAATGTATAAACGTAAGGGAATGAATCAGTGAAAATTTTTTTACATGATTCATTCCTTGAAACTTTTTGGGTTTATTACCACCGTTTACATCAAAAAGGGGCCCATTTTGGACCCATTATGTCCTCTGTAACTGAAATTCCCTTTTTAACTTGTCATGATTTGGGCCAGATCTACCTGAGTTCATTACCGAACTTGCTCAGCTTCAAAAATTTTGGGGCCCCGTCCCTGGACCCATTATGTACCTCTGTAATCTTTTAATACCGCCCACTGGATGGGGATGGGGTATAATAAAGATATTAAAATAAGTCTGGGGGGAAAATGGATGGTGGAGAAATGTACAGGTAATCTGTAGAACTTGATAAAAAAGACAAATTATTTAAGGGAGAGTTTTCCACTTCTTTAACATATTAATTAATAATTAAAAATGTTTTTGGTTTTCCCCATAGATCAACACAGCTGGTTCCCCTACAAGGATCCCCCAAAGGGAAAAAGTCCTTTTTTTTATTTTTTTTGGTTATCATAGGTAATTTAAAAACATTGCTGTGTATGGCATTGTATGAGTTTAATATCTGTATTATGCCCCCCTACCCATCCCGTGATTTTTTTCTGGGACCCCCCCCTCTTTTCTCCAACAAGCTCCCGATTTTTAATTTAAACATGGAAGGGCCCAGAGCTATCATTCAACTCTCCCCGTGGTTGCTTTGCATCTTGTATCCTTGTTCGATATTTGCATAAAATTTTGAAACAATTATAAGATCTCCATGTTAATATTTAATATGTAAAAAGGGTTGCCCCCCCAGCTCTGATTGGTGAGGGGGGGGTGCTGGCCCACCCCCGGTGGATTTTAAAATTTGATTTTCCCCATGGGGCAGCTGGGA